>JAJIYU010015292.1:0-12756 GCA_030144865.1 Tinospora cordifolia
TACTACTATATTTGTTGTCTAAAACAGCTGAAGAACAAGAGAAGAGAAGAGAGTAAGCAAGGAAATTCTTTCTTTCTTGCTGGAATGAATTTTCAGAATGAGGGGGGGGGGTGTTTATATAGAATTTTCTGGCAGAAAAAGACTAAACCGTACAGTTGTGAATAGTTTGTTACTTTAGCTACAGTAACCCGCCGAATCCAATTTTGTCTGCCGACAAAATAGTGACCGTATTTGTGCACAGTACCGTATATTTGAATAGTAACAGTAAAATTTCAAAATTTTTTTTCTTTTCAAATTTCGAGTATTACAATATTGAAATTTGTGGGTATTACAACATCACTTTAGCTACAATTAGCATAGTAAAATGGAGCCGCCCATTGCAAAAAAAGGTAAAAATAGATCTATTTTTAATGAAAGTTGGAGGAGTCAAATCAAGATATGATACTATTTTGACATTTTGATGGTTTTTATTTATTTATTTTCCTTTTTTGGGCTTGTTGATCTAGGTTTTCTATTTTTTTTTTGGTTTTTTTTTTTTACTTATAGATCTTGTTTGGGATTACTTCATGGTTAGACTTCATTATAATACAAATATGAGTGATAGGAGATACTTAGATCATAAGATTGAATATGATTGACTTGTGCAGTGCAGATAAGATGTCGATACAGATTATAAATAGATGGTTATAGAGGTTTTTTTTTCACAGAGTATGTTTAATGGTTTTTCAAGTTGCCAAGAGATGTATACGAGGATAGGTTGGGTCCTATAGACACCAAAAGGGATCCCATTGCAAGTCCTTACGTAAGATAGTGTTCTCAAACTCAAATAGAAAAATTAGGGTACTTAATCATTGATAAAAAAAAATGAGGGTTTTGAATGTTAAAGGTTGACGAGAGAATTGATCTAAGGGTAGAATGAAGGGGAAGAAGGTGAGAAGAAGAGAAAGAAGGGAAATAAGTTGAAAATTCAGGGAAAGAATGGGAAGAAGATGATGATGGATGTAACATTGCATTTTTCTCTATTGCTGTGGCAAGTTTAGTAAGTTAAGTTGTCACGTCATCAATAATAGAGTTGATTGTGCTCTAACTTGGTAGCAGGTGTGCCACATTAGAGAGAGTATGGGTGTCATACAAGTATTTTTGCAATATTAACAGTCTAACTTGAGGTTGCGTGATTGTGGAAGAAACATTTTTAAAAGTTCAAAATTCTTTTTGTTACGAAGTCAAGTTTTATAATCGATTCATTACAATTCATAAAGTTTAGTGACTATTAAGAAAATTAATCCTATGGTAACATGTAATAAGAAGAATATGCATGAAGGTATTTTTCCTATTTATTTAGCTTATTTAAACTTCTCATTGAATGAAAGCTTTTTTATTTTTATTTTCATTAAATATGATCTTAATATAAAAATATCTGTTAAGCCATAATTATCAAATGTTTTAGAAAATTTTAGGTGCATTGTACATAATGTTTGTCTTATACTACAGTTACTACACCAAATTTGATATTTAGCAACAAAATATTCTGCAACTATATAAATTTCGTTGCTAAATATTATCTTCTAGCAACAAAAAATAATTTTTGTTGCTATTTTCACTAAAACAATTAATAATAATAAAAATATTTTATTTTTTACTATTACTTTTAGTGACAAAATATTATTTTTGTTGCTATTTTTATATAAAAAAAATAAGATTAGCAACAAATTATTTTTTTTGTTGTTAAAAATTTTGTTGTTGCTTATCTTAGAATGAGATTAGCAACAAATTATTTTTTCTTGTTACAAATTTTGTTGTTAAAAACTAAAAACATTTTTTTGTTGATGTTTTTAGACTTCGACTTCCTCTTTGTCTATCTCTGCATTGATTTCCTCTCTGTCTCTCACTCCCAGGTTTTTCTCCTCACTCACAATTCGTTGTCATCATTGTCGTCTTCACGATCTCTCCTTTCTCCATCATCTTGATCTTCTTTCAGTAACAAAGTCAAGTTTTGTTGGATTAGAGTAGTCATCATCGAGCTAGGGCATTGGAACAAGATCGATTTCTAGAATTGCAAATCCACGCGTTTTCCTCTCTCTCTCTCTCTCGCTTTTCTCTTCTTGCACAGATCGATTTCTAGAATCGAGCCTTCTTTTGCGCGATTCCCTCGACAATCACACTGGTTCTTTCTCATGTCGATCAATCTCAGTTCGTCTGCAGAGATTAAAACAGCTTGGCTTGCGAAATATAAAACATGGAGCTCGCGATTGCTCATTTAGGTAATTTCTTCCCTTATCTTCTTCAATTGTCCCTTTTGATGTTTTTGAAATGGATGATCAAGAAATGAGGCATGGTGATCTGCATTCATCTGCTATCAAGAAATGAGCTATTCTTGAGGTATATAATTTAATTTATGTGGGCCCTTCATATTAGAGCTATTATTTGAAGCTTCCATAGATACCTATTCTTTTCTTTCAATGATAAGCATGGCACTGTGTTAGTTGCATAGCAAACTAACATTAGAATAGATAAAATGATGCATTTTATAGGAAACAAGAGAAAATATAAGTAAAGAATTGCATAATTAACAACAGTTGCATGTAGTTAGGGATTTACATTGTTTAATGACTTTTAAGCTTTGTTATCTATAGTTCTGATATTTTTCTATGAGAAAATGATGTCTAGGAAATAAATTTGCATGTATTGCAGGATACAGGTTGAAACACACAGAAGAATGCATCAGAAGAAGGCATAAAAGAGATGGAATCAAGAGCAAATATCAGAAGACCACGATACAAGAACAAAAGACCGCAGTAATTACAAAATAACATAACTAGTCAATAATAGACTGGTGACCGCGGTCACCAGAATGTGGTATACATAGAAACCTTACATACCGCGGTGGACAGAATGTAGGAAATCTGGATTTTTGACATCAAAAGGATGGACCACGGTCATTGACCGTGGTCGCTCAATTTTATAGCAAGATTTTCGTATTTTTTTAGGTTTTTTAGTGCGAGACTATAAATAGAAGAGGGTAATTAGAGTCAAAAAGAGAAGAGATCGAAGAAGAAATACTGTGACAACTGTTAGGGCATGAAAGACTAGGTTTTTATTGATTATTGAAGATTGTAAAAGAGATTTGAGTATGTATTGCTTCTTTGAATTTAATTTTATGATTTCCTTTGAATTCATGTCTAGTTAATCAGTTTTCTTGTTTAGGATGTGATGTTCAAAGCATAGTTTGTAATATTTAATTGTAGTTGCAGAGTATAGATTGTATTCCTTCTTGTGTAGACTTAAAGCCTTATGTCTATTGGCCATAGATGTATCAAAATTAATCTTTTAGTCTATCTCGGGAGAGAAGCCTAAAGGATGGATATCATAAGTTGGACCTAGATCAGTTGATTGATCGGGAGATAGTTGACCAATCTAGGGAGTTGCACAGGGATTGTTAAACTAAACACGTAGATTGTTAAGTAAATGCCTCAGAAGAGGGTTTGACAAAACAAATCTATTGAGTGTTGAAATACCTTGGGAAAGGATTTGAACCATTGATGCTATAACTTATAGATTAGCTAACTCATAACTACAATGAAGATTTACAAACTATGCAGCGACATTCACTACCCTAGACATGTTTATCTATTGAATTCTTCAAATTTACTATTATCTTTGTTTAGATCAGTTTCCAGTATTAAAATTAATTCAACCAAATCCAATCTAGTCTTGATAAAACCGTGATCATTAGTAACTTTGGTATTCAAAATCAACAGCAACCCTTGTTCCCTGAGGACGATACCTAGTCTTACCGGTTATTACTACTGCGATCCCGTACACTTGCGGGGTTGTTAACAAGTTTTTGGCGCCATTGCCGGGGAATAAACGGTGTTAGTGTTTTTAATACCAGTTGAATTTGGTTTGGTTTTAGTCAAGAAGATAACTTATTTTACTATTACTTATTAATTGATTTATCTTATCATTACCCAAGAACACATTGAATACACTTGATCTGTTTGCTTTTGTGTGTTTCAGGCTTGTATGAGTGAACATCCTTGTGACACCTACGATCCAAATTTGCTAAAGACAATCAGTTAGATTCAGTTGGAGGCTCAAGAACGTGCATCAAGTATGGCTGAAAGCGACAGTTCGGGTGTTGGTAATAACGGGGAAGCACCATTGCGAGACTTCTTCAAACCTGTTTTGAACAACAATTACTCAGGAATAGCAATGACACCCATTAATGCAAATACTTTTGAGTTGAAACCGTCCTTGATCACCATGGTGCAGCAACAACAGTTTGGAGGTTCAGCTGTCGAAGATCCAATGGTACATCTAAACTCATTCATGGAGATATGCGATACTGTAAAAATCCATGGAGTAACTGAAGATCAGCTTAGGCTGAGATTATTTCCCTTTTCTTTAAGCGATAAAGCAAAAAGCTGGCTGCAAATCTTGCTGCCGAGAAGTATCACAACTTGGGAAGAAATGGGGCAGAGTTTCTACAAAAGTACTTCACACCAGCCAAAGTGCATCAGCTGCGAGGGGAGATAAGTTCTTTCAAACAATCTGAGTTTGAATCTTTTTATAAGGCTTGGGAAAGATTTAAAGACCTACTAAGGCGTTGCCCACAACATGGTTATCTACTTTGGCTTCAAATTCAGATGTTTTATAGTGGACTTACACCACCCACAAGAGCATTGGTAAATTCAGCAAGTGGAGGATCTTTAATGGGGAAATCAACCACAGAGGCAACTCAACTGATTGAGGACATGGCAGTTAACGCTTATGGACATGGTACAGAAAGAAGTACAGTTAAGAGAGTGGGAATTCATGAAGTTGATGAGATTAGTACCTTGCATGCCCAAATTGCAGCAATGACCCATAGGCTGAATTTGGTGGAAAAAAAGAATAGTGGAGAACAACTTCAACAACATCAACAAGTGCACTCCATTGCTGAAACTAATAACTAATCCTTCATGGAAAGGCTTTAATTGAACAGATGAATGCAATGAACAGATTCAACGAGTATCAAGCACCAGCTGGAGGATATAATGTTCCAAAGTATTACCATCCGGGCATGAGAAACCATGAGAATTTCTCATATGCAAACAATAGAAATGTTCAAATGCCTCCAGGATTTGCCAATCAACAACCTTTACAAGATAATAAGCTTTCTTTGGAGGATAAACTTGATGAAATGATGAGTATGCACTCAAGATTCTTCAAAGAGTTGACTGGCAGGGTTGATAAGAATGACACAAGAGTTTCCGAAATTGAACTTCAGGTTGGAAACATCAATGCTACTATTAAAAATCTGGAAACACAAGTGGGGCAATTAGTACAAATAGTGTTGAACCAGCAGTGGAGTTCTTTTCCAAGTGATACTCAAGTAAATCTAAAGGAGAGCTGCAAGGCGGTTACTACAAGGAGTAGCAAAGAAGTAGTAGGTCCTCCAAATCCAAGCATACTACCTAATGAAGCTGAGGGAGCTGTTAGCAATGAGAAGGATGAGCCAAAGTCATCCAAAAGTCAACATGAAGATCCGACATCATTAAAAGGTAAGGCCAAAGAAAGAACAAATCAAGAGAGCTGAATTTTTGAAACCCCACCCTTACCTTTTCTTCAAAGGTTTCAGAAAAAGAAGATGGATGAATAATTTGCTAAATTTTTGGATATGTTTAAGAAAATCCATACAAACATTCCATTTGCTGAAGCTTTGCAACAAATGCCCAACTATGCAAAGTTTATGAAGGAGATCATGTCCAAGAAGAGGAAGCTGGAGGATTTTGAAACAGTCAAGCTCACTGAAGAATGCAGTGCAATCCTACAGAAGAAGCTCACTATACCTTGCAATATTGGGGCTGAAATTTTTGAGAAGGTACTATGTGATCTTGGAGCAAGCATAAATCTAATGCCTTTGGCTGTATGTAAAAGGTTGGGAATGACAGAAATCAAGCCAACAACCATTACTCTCCAACTAGCTGATAGATCATTAATATATCCTAAAGGAGTGGTTGAGGATGTGTTAGTTAAGGTAGATAAGTTCATATTTCCAGTGGATTTTGTGGTTTTAGACATGGAGGAAGATTGTGAGATACCACTTATCCTTGGAAGACCATTTCTAGCTACCGGACATGCTCTCATTGATGTACACAAAGGAGAGCTAACTTTAAGAGTTAATGATGAGAAGGTGATCTTTAATCTGTACAAGGCAATGCAATATCCTAGTGACCTACATGAATGCAACAAGGTGGAGATCTTAAATTCTTGCATTAGCAAGGTAGTGGAGGCACTAAGTTCACAAGATGAGTTGGTGGGAAGCATCTCTCGTTCATTGACATTTCCTGAAGTTATGACAAAAGAAGAAGCGGTGCTAGCATTGGAAGCAAACACACCATATTTCCACAGTAAAGAGGAACAATTGTCTGAAAATTAGCCATCTAAAAGTGTTCAAGAGCATCCCAAGGAAGGGAGTTGAAACAGCTACTGGAGCATTTAAAATATGCATTTCTAGATGAAAGTAAATCGCTTCCAGTTATTATATCTTCATCATTAGCACCTGTTTAAGAAGGAAAGCTGCTGAAGGTGTTACAGGAGCATAAATCTGCATTAGGATGGACTACTGAAGATATCAAAGGAATAAGTCGAGCCATTTGCATGTATAAAATCTTAATGGAGGACTCACACAAACCAACAGTTGAACATCAGCGGAGGCTCAATCCAATTATGAAAGAAGTGGTGAAGAAAGAGGTTATGAAGTGGCTTAAAGCTGGTATCATCTATGCTATATCAGATTCACCATGGGTTAGCCCTATTCATGTTGTGCCTAAGAAAGGGGGAATGACTGTGATTACAACTGAAAAAGGAGAGTCCATAGCCTCTAGAACAACAACAGGATGGCGAGTTTGCATAAATTATCGGAAGCTGAACAAAACAACTCGTAAGGATCATTTTCCTTTACCTTTTGTTGATCAAATGCTGGATCGTATTGCTGGATATGATTTCTACTGTTTCTTGGATGGATATTCTGGATATAATCAAATAGTCATTGCACCAGAAGATGAAGAAAAAACTATTTTCACTCGTTCATATGGAACTTATGCATTTAAGGGAATGCCATTCGGCCTATGCAATGCACCAGTAACGTTCCAGTGATGCATGATGGCAATATTTGTAGATATGATTGAAGACATCATGGAGGTATTCATGGACGACTTCTTAGTGTTTGGTGAGACATTTGAACAATGTCTCCACAATCTGAAACAAGTTCTCTCCCAGTGCGAAGAAAAGAATCTAGTCTTAAATTGGGAGAAATGTCACTTCATGGTTCAGGAAGGCATTGTGTTGGGCCATAGAGTCTTTGTTAATGGCCTAGAAGTTGACAAAGCAAACATTCAAGCCATAGAAAATCTATCACCACCAACAACAGTGCGTGAGGTGAGGAGCTTCTTAGGGCACACAGGGTTTTATCAAAGATTTATCAAGAACTTCTCTCACATTACTCGTCCTCTATGCCAATTGTTGGAAAAGGAGGCGGAATTTATCTTCACAGCTGAGTGTGTTGATGCTTTTAACACACTTAAGGAAGCCTTGACAACTATTCCAATAATGTCAACATCAGTTTGGGGAGAACCATTCGAAATCATGTGTGATGCTAGTGATTATGCAGTAGGAGCAATTTTGGGACAAAGGTGTGATAAAATGTTCAGAGCCATTTATTATGCAAGCAAAAAATTAGATGATGCTCAAAAGAACTACACAACCACTGAAAAAGAGTTGCTAGCTGTTGTTTTTGCTTGTGACAAGTTCAAATCATACATTGCGAGCTCACATGTCAAAGTTTTCACCGACCATGCTTCAATCAGACGGTTGTTTGCTAAGAAGGATGCCAAACCAAGATTAGTAAGGTGGGTCTTGCCTCTGCAAGGATTTGATATTGAAGTAATAGACAAGAAGGGTACAGAAAATGTTGTGGCTGACCACTTTTCCCCCCTGTCAAATGAAGCAAATCTTGATTCAAAGGGGATAGTGAAGGTCTTCCCAGATGAGCGTCTCTTGGTAGCAAATGACATCCTTCCATGGTTTGCAGATTTTGCTAACTACAAAGCCACAGGCGTAACACCACCAGATCTATCTCAGAGCCGGTTAAAACATTTTATACATGAAAGTAAGTTCTATCTTTGGGATGGTCTTTTTATTTATCGGAGGTGTGCTAATAAAGTGATTCGTCGTTGCATTCCTGACCATGAAATTAACAAAGTTCTTCATGATTGCCATGCTTCACCTTATAGTGGTCACTATAGCCATCAAAAAATAGCTAGCGTGTCCTTGAGAGTGGGTTTTATTGGCCAAGCATGTTAAAAGATGCCTATCAGTTTGTCAAGACTTGTGAAGCATGTTAGAAGCAAGGAAACATTTTCAGGAAGAATGAAATGCCTCTTACATCATTTGTGGAAGTGGAATTGTTTGATGTGTGGGGCATTGACTTTATGGGGTCATTTCCACCATCAGATGGCAAGCAATACATCCTGTTAGCAGTTGATTATGTCTCCAAGTGGATGGAGGTTGTGGCCACAACAAAGAATGATGCACAAGTAGTCCTTAAATTCCTTACAAGAAATATCTTCTCTTGTTTTGGCACTCGTAGAGCCATTGTGAGTGATGAAAGAACACATTTTTGCAACAAAGTCTTCAACAACCTTCTCACGAAGTATGGTTTGAGGCATAAGGTTGCCCTACCTTATCATCCTTAAACTAACGGGCAAGCTGAAGTGTCCAATCGGGAAATCAAATTGATTCTGCAGAAAACGGTTGGTACAAACCGCAAGGACTGGGCACTCAAGTTAGATGATGCATTGTGGGCCTATAGGACAACATTCAAAACACCCATAGGTATGTCTCCTTATCAATTACTGTATGGGAAATCTTGTCACTTGCCTTGTGAGCTACAGCACTGAGCCTATTGGGCGATAAAGAAGTTAAATTTTGACGCGAAGGCTTGTGGTAAAAATCGGTTATTGCAGCTCGTAGAACTTGAAGAATTTCGTAGAGAAGCATTTGAGAACAACACCATCTACAGAGAGCGCGTGAAGAAATGGCATGATCATATCATAGAGAAAAAGGAGTTCAAACCTGGGCAGCAAGTACTTCTTTTCAATTCAAGACTCCGTTTGTTTTCGGGTAAGCTTAAATCTCGATGGTTAGGACCGTTTTTAGTAACTCAAGTCTTCCCGTACGAAGCAGTAGAGGTGCGAAGCCTGGTGGATGGTCACAAGTTCAAGGTGAATGGCCAAAGACTGAAGATCTTCAAGTCTTCCCGTACAATGGTCCAAAACAGATAGCGGAGACAGTTCTCCTCAATAATTGAAGCAGCGTATCCTTGTCGAGCTAATGACGTTAAACTTAACGTTGAGTGGGAGGCAACCCACTATAGGAATTTGCATGACTATATTTTTGAGCTAAGTTTGTTAGTTTTCATAGAGAAATTGTGTTTATGCACTTACAATTGACTAAAGAGGGTCCATCAAACTGTAGACTGCAGTCCATGACATGTTGACCTCGGTCACAGACAGAATACACAAATTAAACACTAAAGACCACGGTTCTTAATTTGTAGACCGCGGTCCACAGTATGTTGGTTTTGAGAAGAAACCTGTGGACCGCGGCCACCAGTGTAAGCAATTTCAATGACCACGGTCCACAGAACATGTATTAGAACACCACATTGAGGACCGCAGTCATCACTCATAGTAAAAACCTGTCGACCGCAATCACTAGTTCATTTTGTGCAAAGTCAAGGTGAAATAGGCACATGGACCGCAGTCCATAAAGCAAGACCGCGGTCCATGCGTCCTTTATATCATGGATTGCGGTCATTTGGTTCATTTTTGTGTTGAAAATCTGAGAGTTTGTGTGGCTTTTGAGATTCTTCTTCAAGTTTTCAAGCTTCTCACCCTTTTTCAGTTATCATGTAAGTACTTTACTTTGATTTCTCATTAGTTTCTTGAATTTATTTACGTGTTTAGATGATTTAAGAATGTTTAGTGTGTTATCTCAAGCTTTCATGTTGATTTTGTTCACAAGTTCATATTATTCTCTTCTTGACTTTAGAAATGCCACTTATTTGATTCATTTGTGCACTAAGATTTGCTCACATCCATATTCATGAGTAGTTTAATGCTTTAAGATGTGTTTTTTCATGAAATGCGGTGCCTTTTCATCATAACCAATACAAGATTCAATGTTTCATGCGTATTGAATGAGCTTGATGCTATAACTCTTAGACCATGTATTAGAGCCATATGTTGAGACTTTTTCATTGAATGGTTGATGTGTTATTATATAAGACTCTTGTTGTTTTCCTTGCTCTTAATCTCTGTGATTATAGGCCTCCAAGAATGAAAATGTTGGCTTCTAAGGGAAAACAACAAGCACCTCCGCCCCCTCCATCTGATAGGAATAGATTCCGTACAGCAAATGCAAAACAGATACTCACTATTATTCGTTCCAACAGGCATCTTATTCCTAAGAGGGGAATAATGTTAATGACTGAGGAGTGTGAGTTGGGCATTGATACAGTTAAAGCTGCCCGAAATTGGAACAAATTGATTCAAACACTAAGCAATACAGTGGTCTCTATAGTCCAAGAGTTCTATGCTAATGCCCCTGATCGAGAAGGTACATTTGTTTGGGTAAGGGGCAAATGGGTATCGTTCAATGCAGTGGCGATTAACGAGGTGTATGGCTTGCCGGCAAAAACTCCGGACGAATACTACAACCTCCTACCAAGGTTTGACTCGGATGAGATATTGCAGACATTGTGTGTTGATGGGGTTTCATGGATCTGTTATAATAACAAGCCCGTGAATTTGATGAAGACCACCTTCAAGACCCCAGCTAAGGTTTGGCTATATCTAGTTTGTGCTAATTTACTTCCTTCCTTGGCCATTAATTGGATTATTGTAGAGAGAGTTGTACTCGTGTACTATATCATGAAGGGGTTCCCAATTAATATTGGGGCAATCATCTCCAGCTCTATCAGGTCTGCTACACCCTACTCTGATTACAGAACTATGCAGACGAACATGGGTAGTATGGGACAAGTCAGAGCCGTTATTGAAGATGAAGGATCATATAGCGATAAAGATGCTCACATCATCTACTTCTAAGAGGCGTAGGCCCTCTAATGATTCTCCTCCACCAGCTACTGCTCCGACCTCTGTTCCTACACACCCTGCGGATGCCCCTCAATCTTCTTCAGCAGCGGCTGCGCCTCTGTCTACTACGGAGCACACTATGATGCACTGGATGGCATACATGACAGAGTGGATGCACTGTAAGGACCCGGATATGGCAGCAGTTTTTCCTCCTCCCCCTTGTGTCGTGCCTTACATGGAGATGGTGTGTTGTGTTCCTCCGGTGCAGCCGCCCCAGCCTCAGGATATGGATGAGGATGATGATGGTACTGCTGGTGGTGGTGCCTCTTACACTGACTTCGTTACAAAGGAGGAAGTCTTCGACGCAAACTTTTGAGCACCTATGTTTCTATTCTTCTATTGCTTTCCTTGTGCCTGTTTTGGCAAATCATACTTGTGTATCTTTATGTTCCTATGCTTTTCTTTTTCTTCTGTTCATGCATTATCTCTAACTGTGCGTTTACTAATCAATGCTAATCTATATTTTGCCATAATTTCTAGACTAATTCTTTCTTTTTCGTTTTCTTTGAATGCATGTGTGATGTGTCACCTTGCCCATATTTACGTCTCTATGTGCTCTTGAAGACAAGGCACAACATAAGTTTGGGGGTGCACACTGAAGAAATTTTTCTTCAAAGTTAGTTCAAGTCAAATTCATGTGAGGTTTATTTTTCTTTAAGGTTTATATTTTTTTTCTTATTTTATTATTTTACATATTTTGTGTTTGTGCATTAATACTTCTAGACTTTACATGCATAGCTATGTAAAATCTCTCATGACATGTAGATATTAGGATTGTTTATTCAATGATAATTCATGAGCACATTAGTTAGGATATGAGCATGTAGATGTCATTTAAGCTAGAGTCATGCCATATTTTTGAAAATTCTCACTGAGTAACCTATGAAATTGAAAATTCCTCTAGTGTGTTGGAACAAAGATTTAGGGTACTTTCAAACAGTCTATGTGCTTGGTTTGTCTAAAATTTGACCTTGACAGATCTCTATGGTCTTAGGTAGATTGAGACTCTGAACACTGAGAAAGTGAGGAGTAGAAACCAAACCATAAGTGAAAAGAACTTCCCACAGACTCTCAAAATAATCAAATTTGTCTTGAACACTACTTAGGAATGACTATAGGAGGGAAATGAAGTACGCCATCATTGTTTGAGTCATAGCCTAAAGGCCGGTCCAGCATTTATAATCCTTTGTAACCAATTTTGAGCCTTATAACCTATTTTCTTGTTATGAACCTAAACATTATACAAACACTCTATCCTTTTGTGAATATCTCAGTTAAACGTATTTGTGTCCACTTATGGTTTTAATATTGCTTATTCTGATGATATGAAAGAAGGAAGGGATGCTAATAGTGAAATACATATGTTTTCAGTTTTTGTTTTGGCTTAGATTTCCTTTAAAAAAGAGAGAGAGAGAAAAAAAAAAAAGAAAAAGAGTTATATTCATTTTCTTAGTATTTCAGTATTTTCAACGATAGCTGAACTTTTGACTTCTGTATGAGTGTACATATGAGTACAATTTGGAGTGCATGCATTGAAATAAGTTTGGGGGAGCTA
>JAJIYU010015293.1:0-12766 GCA_030144865.1 Tinospora cordifolia
GTGCACTGTACTCTTTTTTCCTTAGCTAAGGTTTTATCCCATTGGGTTTTCCTTGCAAGGTTTTTAACGAGGCAGTCCTAACAATATTATAAGACTCCATAAGAATATATATTCTTTTTCCTTCTAGATTTTTTTTCCCCACTGGGTTTTATCTAGTAAGGTTTTAATGAGGTATATTCTAATATAAAAGTCATTCAAAGGAGGAGTGTTATAAATAATAATAATAATAATAATAATAATAATAATAATAATAATAATAATATATTGAATGCCTTTGTAATCTCTTTGTATCTAGTATCATGTAACCCCTAAAATTTCATAATGTTAAAATTAATGAGATTATTTAAATGTCATCATTATGATTGATATAACATCTCATTCTAAAAAACTATATAAAGGGGTCTTGTGCCTCATAGAAATCATTAACAAAGAAAACAATTCTCTCTTGAAAAATTTTCTTCTCTCTAGTGTTCTTGAGTTTTCTTTCCTTTCTCTTGAAGAAATTTTTATTTTTCTTCAATTTGTTCTAATTTGATTCATACCAAAAAATTATGTTTTAAAAATTTTTCTTATGATTAGTTGTGATTTTCTTAAAATTGTCGGAAAAGCGAGAGAGAATAATTTTATAACTTTTTCCCTGCATCCTTCCCCAGACGCTACTAATAAGTAATAGAGGAGGTTTCTTGCGGGAGAAGGAGGAAGCGAACATATACAAAAACTGCTGCGAGCGAACTTCAAATCATTTGTTTCGATCAAAATCTGTGAAGTCGGCGATGGAATTTGTTGTCGAAGAAAACAAATACCTTCATGAAAAATGCTCCACTCTCCTCATGGTACACATGCCTTTTTCACTTGAACCAATTTCCTTCATTAATTTTACTGGAGTTTCTTTTACTAATCTTTTAGAGAATTATTGGGGATTGGACTGAAATGTTTCTTCTGTTTGTGTGTGTTTGTTTCTGCGATCTCAGCCTGCGTTGTCGATTGGAAACGTGGGGCAGCTCACAATTGATCTCTTGGTCTCCTCCATGAGAGCTGAAAGAATCGGTTACCTAGACGACCCATTCGTTCTTCCTTGTGTTGGTAACGATGCTTACGGGCCTACACCGCGAGGCATTCTTGCTTTGCCCCTTGAAGGTAGTTCTTGAAAGAGCAAGCCATTATAGTCTTTGTTCATTTGTTTTGTAGAGCATTTCTTAGTTCTTTGATGGGAACGAATGTTTTAGTCTTTTCTTCATTTGGGCACACCATTACTGTTAAATTCATGCTGTTGGGCATCTTTGGTGGAATTGGAAGAAATTTATCAGAGTTTTTTTGTTAGGTATTTTACATTATGAACTTATTTTATTTTGTTTGAAGATGCCCAGCGAGCTTAGGAAATGTTCAAGTGATTTTCATTTGCTTATATGATCGTTTTGATTGATGATTTCATCCCTAACTTTTTTCTCTTATGTTATACTATGGGTTTGCAGCTTATGTTTCTCTTTACAATTCATTGACTCTTATTCAGCAAAGGTCACCAATTATCAAGGTACCCCCTTAAATATAACTAATTCTGATTTTTTATTCTATTGCTAATAATTAGGTTATTCGATTTGCAAATTGATGGGAACCATGGTAATTATCAATCATCATGGATGTGGTCCGTAGATGTGACTTATGCAAGGTTTACAATTTCTTGGTCTCACGTCAGACAAGTAATTTATACTTTCTGAAAGAGTAACATCTGGATAATCAATAACAACAGGGAATGATGATTGAATTTGCAAAGCATTTGGCCGATTTTGCAGCTACCAATGGAAGGAAACATATTATTGTACTTTCCAGCTTGGATTCTGGGCGGAGTCAAAAAGTTGATATTTCAAGGTTTGAGGGTGATGTGTTATTGATTACTATTCATTATTGTCTAATGCTTGTGTTGCTAATGATTTTGGTCTTCATATCAATAGTTCGGAAATATACTACATCTCAAGCAGCAATGCTGATGGAACGGATGATGATTGTGAAAAACATGGGTGGAAGCGACTACCAGAGTACAATCCAGAGCAAAGGCAGTGGGCATATCTTAGTGCTTTAGCAGAAAGAAATTCTTCGCAAGAAGAAAGCTCATTGTTCGAAGATGATCTCACAGATGAGGATTATTACCCAAGTTTGCCTTTTGCCGCACTGTTCTCATGTTGCAAGGTATGCTCTTTCAAAGTCGAACATGATACTAGAATTATATGTTACTGCAAATCAACTTTGACTATGGTGTAGTAACATGCTATGTATTGTGCTTTATGCTCTCCTGCAATTTGTGACCTTTGATTTTTGAGGGGATGGTTTTTTTTTTTTTTTTTTGAAACAGAAACATATATATTAATAATAAGATAAGTACAAGAAGCCGGATGAGTTATCCGGACTTTACATTTCCATACAATTTTCAAAAGACTGTAAAATACTGCCTCCTCTTCCTATCCATTCTCCAAAGGAGTACCCTAACCTTAGCTTAGTACAACAAATCCAAGTAGCAAAAACTGAAACAGATTCTCCACTGATGGAGAGACAAAACAGGTGTTAATTTGGTTCCATTCCCTCCACAAATATTTCACCAAATCACACTCAACATGCAGGTCAACAGTCGATTCCTCCTTCTTCCTGCGCATAGAACAAATAGATGGATTAGGAGTATGATTGGGGAATCTCTTCTGAATATTTTCTGCTGTCTGCAGCTTGTTTAGGCTGACAATCCACATGAGAATCCTTGCTTTTAGGAAAATTTTCATGCTCCAAATAAACTCTACTGGGATGTTGGTATGATCTTCTGCCTGTCCTGCTAGACCCTCCATAAAAGATCGCACTGTAAATTTTCTGCTACTGTCTTTGATCCAGTTCGGCCTGTCCTCATCATCTATATTGCTCAAATGAAAGTTTTGAAAGGTGTTCAGCAAGCCTCCCAATTCTTCCACGTGGTCTTCACCAGTATTACTGTTTATATGAAGATTCCACCCCCATTGAGTCCTTCCTAACACACTGTTTCTGCTGCAGAAATCAGAAACTGCTCCTTCCTTTTTCTGAGATAGTCTATATATATTAGGAAAGCTATCTTTCAGCTTGTTATGCCCACACTATTTATCCTCCCAGAATTTTACCGTATTATGGTACTTTGAAGTCGATTACATGTACTTTGGAATGAGCACACACAATTTCAGGGCTTGGACTTGGTACATAGATGTAAGTGTTATGTAGTTTGTGCTTCTAGCGGATTGGTCATAGTCAGGAAAATTGTACACGGCCATGTGCTTATTTTGTTTTGTGATCAGAGGTTCTCATAATGAGGTTTCTTGGTGTGTGAATCTTAAATTTTGGTCATATATCTCTCACGTAATTCAGAAAACCTTTTATAGACTCTAGATTTCTTATTGTTATTGTCACTTGGGTGTTCAGCTTTGTTTCTTGTTTCATATTCATCTTTATGAACTTACTATTATTCATACTGTGACCCCTAAATCCCTAATGCACAATCCTATGTTTTTAATGATCCCAATGTCTATGGTTTGTAAACTGCTATACTCCTTAACAATATGGGGGGAATGTCTTAACAACCTTTCTGACTTTGGCATCAGGCAAAAGGTCTGAAGGTCACCTGTGTATTATGCTATTGCTCAGAAGGAGATAACACGCCAGATTCTTTCCTTTTAGCAGAGGCTGTGTGCAAACTTCTGGGAATCAGCCCCAGGAATTTATGTGGTCAGTTAGCTTGCCTTTTTTTTTTCATCCTTTTTTGTTTATTAGGTGACGTGTAAAACTAAAAAGTAAAGAAAAGAAACAAACCCAGTTTCCAGTCTTGACCACTGGCCTTTACAAATATATTAAATGGCTGACTGGAGAAACCATGATCAATTCATTTTAGGACTAACCCTTGCCCTGCCTTCACTGCCCATTACTGTCTAATGTATGCATCTGAACTATTTGATACTGAGCACTGTGAAGCAGTTTTTTCAGATTGATTTATCCGACCATAAATTGCAAGTTCTTCAAACACTGTCTCAAATTAAATGTTGGGTTGCTATGCCTGCTCAGTATGTCCTATTTTGTGTAGCAAACTTGATGTTGGCACTTGACAGGACACTCTAAAAAATTCTGTAGATTGGGTGTTTTGACCCTTAGGTTAGCCAGCCTTTAATGCTCTCAAAGCTTTTGATATAGACTCATTTGCAGGATTTGGACTGCCATTTGTGTGCCTTGTTTTCCTGCATAAAATCCCTCCTTTACAAAAAAAAAAAAAAAAAAAAATTATTGTTAAACATCACTTGAGATTCTCAATAAAAAAGCACTGTCCAAGTATTCTTCTGAGATTTGCAGTTGAAATTTAAAAACACTAAGAGAATTCTTTTCTCCAATTCTATCTACTGTTCTTTTTGTAGTTTCTTTTTGAATTTTATTACCCATGTATATTAACTATTTGGTGTAATCTTGTCTAACTGGTACTGATGTTTTTGTTCAGGCAATGAAGACAGTGGATGGGTCATTCCCTTCTCCTGGAATTCCTTGTATGGCCCTCCACCTGATATTTCCATCTTTTAGGCCAACCAGCATGAAAAATAATACATGGTTCTTAAATTGCATCCGTGATGTATTGGTAGCTGTTTAGGTACATCTTTGCACCAAATTGGTCGATCCTTTATAGAGAGGTTGCTTAATTGTTGCACTGTTATGTTAGTGCCTTCTTTACGGCTAATGCAGCCCACATGGAAATTCAAGTAGATGTTTTTTTCTTTTTTTTGTTTTTTTTTGTTTGTTTTTTTTTTTTTTTTTTGGGTTCATTGTGCCATGACAATCTCTCTAACAAAAAAGATTTGATCCTGTTGCCTTTTACCTATGTAAAGAAGACATTATTGAAAAGTTTGATCATCAACCATTGGCTATGCTTTCAAGTTTGATTGACTTTTTTTTTTGAAAAAAAATAAAAGAAAGAAAGCAGAAGCTGTTTGTTGAGAACTAGTCTATAAGTAAATGGATGTCCTACATAATCTTAATTCTCAGAGTGTGCTGGAGTGATATAAGCCTGCATATCTCATGCTGTCCCCACTTTATAGGTGCGCTTAATTTGCATATCTTATGTTGTCCTCACTTTATAAATGCCCTTGATTTGAACTACCCTATTGAATTTTAAAAGAATCTGATGCCTTCTTAACAGACGGCAGCCACCATAAAGTGAGGACAATTTGGCCATGGTGATCGAGTGATTAGATATAGGCCATAACTTTTTATTTCTACTTTGCTTGATTGCATTTGTAATTTGGGATACTGTGAGGCAATTCGCCCATATGAGGCATATGCACTACATGCCTATTTGTTGTCCTTTTCCAAAATGGAACATATCTTGATGCAAAGATATACTACGATCAGTTAGCCACTCCTTGGTACCGAGGCTTGTTCGTGATTTCTACCCCTTTTGTTGATAGATTTTGTTCATGGCTTTTTGATTGTTCTTACTATTATTATTGTCAAGGACGCTCAATTAATTGTTCCGAATATATAATAATGAGATTCCATGAACCCATAGGACCACTTATCTGCTTTATACCAAGTAATATCAAACAGAAAACTTGAGTTGCCAGAACTCTCTTTATTTCGAGGATGGAATGTAGAAGTGCCAACATGACGTTTTGAGTTTGCCCAAGACAAGACTGGAGATTAAAATTTTTTATCATATAGTTTATATTGATTGCACCCAATACTCATCTTGATAAGAAGAAGATTCAATGTATACTAGATCATAGGCTTGATTTCTGTCTTTGAAGAATTAGCTGTCTTTTTTGGCTCCTTTGAAGATTTCTTAGCATGTGGACAACAGATATGATAGTATATAAATAGATTACTTCGGTATCTGGGGTCTTAAGATTGCAAAAGTATTCTTTAACACAGTAACCCATTTGGTAGCTCAATTTCCATGCTACTCAATCGCACCTGACATGTAAGTATGTCCACTTCGTAGACAGTTGAAGAGACGACTTGCCCAAAACGCTGACAACGACTATGTATGAATACAGCTACTAAATTCCAGACCATAGAGAATGGCTGATTTTGAGCTCGTAGGGCTTGTGGATTGGTCAGATTGAAGAAAGTTTTGTCTCAATTCACACTAGTCTTTGTTTGAGCTTGTTGACAAAAATGACAAGATGATGAAAGTCTCCATAGTTCATTCTCGTGGTTGCGACGCCAACCATGTAGCGGCTGTTGAACGATGCTTTTGGATTGGATCCACGTCTACCTTTCTGCCTCGTTCATCTCTTCAATAATTGCTCAGAAAAGTCTTTAAGAGGATGAGAAACCAAATTACACAATGAAAGATGATTAGAAAATTAAAGCGGGCGAGAAAACAATCATAGATTTCAGTCGAGGAGTTTCCGTATCTTAGATTCCACATGTGTTTGAGAATATTCAAGAATGCTGGTTGTATATAATGAAAAATACTTCAATGACTATTATAATTGTATTTTTATGCAATTATAACTATTTCAATTATTACATAAATAAGTGATGCTTTGTATATTATCAACGAGTTGTTGGTTCGGCGGTTTGCACGTCGTTTCGCTTAAGCAAGGTTTCGATTTCAAGTCTTGTGAATGCACCAATCTTCGTTAAGAAGCCTAACTCATAATCAAAAGCAGATCAGTAGGTCGAATAAAGATTTAGTCTCGATGTACGTGTTAAATTAGCTCGGGGATACCCATGAAAAACTAAAAAAAAAAGGTGATACATAGACCGAGTTGTGGACATTTTTGTCTAATAGTTGTGAATATTGCAAAATATAACTACAATAATCATGTTAACATTATCTTTTAAAGCTGACAACCCTTTTTTTTATGGATAATTCAATCAGTTTAGTCTATACAAATGCTAAACAAAATGATAACAGAGATGAAAACTCCCAACTTTTTCAACCTTTCGTAGCTGAGGGGCTCAAAATCTTCTTTGCCCATTTTGAGGATTTGGGTGTCTTAGGGATATCTTTTATCTGCTAAAAAATATATATTATTTCAATTTATATTTTCTTTGCCTACTCAGTGTAAGGATGCATGTAGATTTCTTATCTTCTAAAAAGATACAAACCATTTTAATTTCATCTAATTATAATAATAAATATCAAAACGATAATGTAAATGTGGTATTCTAACACCCATTGGATGAATGGTTTACATGCCTTGTGGTGTGCTTCAAATGATCATTATCGCATCAACTCTTATATAATAATATATTATTGATCATAATAAATAAAAATAAAAATAAAAATAAAAAAAATCTATGCTTAGTGATGTTGTAGATGGGTTACAATTGTACTGGGTTTACAGGTGAGACATTAATGGCAATTAATAAAGCATTAATTGTTACATAGACATTGAGTTAATTTTTATAAATAAATAGCTCAAATTTATTTATAAATTTTTACGATTTAGACCCACGGGCACTTGACGGGTTATAATTATAAAAACCTCTGATATAAGGCCCTGAGGTGCAAAATTTTTTTAATATTAGTGTTAATTCTTTTTAAATATTTTGAAAATGCACATAGATTTCTCAAAATTATATATATTTTTGATATATTAAAAAAATAATATTAATGTAGAAAAAGGTATGTGAATATGGCATTATTCTTGAGAAAATTCACATATCCATACAAAGAGTTATTTGGGTGAAGTCAATAATTTGCAAGAGAGTTCAAAAGAGCCTGATATAAACATCCTTTGAAGTCAACCCAAGGGCTTTTTTCTTATTATTAAATGTTATTGATGGGAAGTTTTTGTTATACTACAAAACCTAATGCACCCAATACACCTAAAATTTTTTGTTTCTAAGATATCTTGATGTAATTTTACAATTTTATCCTCAACATCTATGTCATTTCTATTGAACTCTGTGTAATCCAAATCAAGGGCACCATTACTGTCACTCTTAGCTTCTTTCAACAAAACCCTAAAAATGTCCATCTTCATGTAGCCCTACACAATTATGCTATTTTCATTTTTTTTTTCCCTCCTATCTTTTTCTCATACTGATCCTGAACATTTTTGTGAGGATTTTACATTGATATTAAAAGGATTTTTAGGTGTTTCATTAAATTTGTAGAACTTTTTAATAAAAATCAAAACGCCCCTTTTCAATGCAATTTGCAAGTTCAGGAGCAAATGGTTCACATGGGGATGATATTTGACAATCTTTGGTAAGTTAATGTCGTTTTTAAAAAATAATTTTTGGATGTGTACTTTAGATTTAGTCTTAGAAAATTAAAATCATCACAATAGGTTTGAACACAAATTTGGTTGAACGTGAATGAATTGATTTTACGAGTTCAATCACATAGGACCAAATGCATGTATTGCATTAATTTGGGCATGTGTGACCAAACCTATTAATTCAATTTGATCATGTTTGATTGAACCATTAAGACCACTCCAATTTACTTGTTTGTCTCTTTCCTTTGTCTTGTAATGTATAATAAGTGATTATTTCAATTTACGTTCCAAGCATTTGAAAAAAAAAAGAATTGTAGATAGAATGAAACATTAAACCAAACACTGTTGAGTGATTGGGAGGAGTTTGAGTTTTTAGAGGAAAAGAAATAGAAAGAATACGAAGAAGCAGAATTAAAAAAAAAAAAAAAAGTTAGATTAGGGATCATAGAGCACAACGAAGAGGAAGAAGAAGTTAAACAATAGGGTCCACTAGATGTATGAAAGAAGAAAAAGAATTATTTGAGGAATTTTAATCCTTTTTTTTCTTTGTAAAATGATGGTTTTGGTTTTAAAGAGTATTTTTTTTTATCTTTGTTATAATTAGAAGGAATAGCTATAGAAAATGGAGTGGGAGAATCAACTTTTATAATACATTTAGTTGCTCTTATTGATTTGCATGGGTGGCTTCCTCCTACTTACTAAATTGATTCAGTTCACTTTCACTCACTTTATTATACACATACATAAAAGTTTATTATTAATTTATAATATAAAAAAAATACTAAGAACATTGTTCTTATGCTTGTACACATTCATAAAAATTTATTATTAATTTATAATATAAAAAATACTGAGAACATTGTTCTTATTCTTCTACACAAATGAGACTTTTTGCTTATTTATTTCTTTAGGATGCATTATTTTCTTAATTTAGATATAGTTTTGATATCCAAACTTTTAGAAATATGAAAAAACTATTTAGAAATCAATAATAAATAAAATGGCAAACAACTGCTAGATCAGTTAGTGGACAGAGTTTGAGTCTCCCTATTAACAAGAGCATTTGTACATGTGGGATATGTGTAAATTGAAAAATATATATATAAATAAAATGTATTCTTCAAATTTCTAAAACTTAGGATATACAAAATTATGTCATTTGATCTTATCCCCCTCATCCTTTGACTACCCTTAATTAAAAAAAGTCAAGTTAACTTTATATTTGAAGTTTGAAAAGATTATGGAAGTGCAAGATTGGTTTGGAAACGAAAATAAATCTTTATATTTAAGAAATAAAATCACAAACTTTCATATTATTTCATAGCAATATTTTTTATATTTATTTATTTTTTAATGGGAATGGCCTTATCTATTAAAAAAAATATCTGTTTATTTATATATTTACCAGTAAAATTAATGTAGAAAACAGAAATCCAACAAAATATTGCTAGACGGCGATGTATTATTTTTATATTATATTGTTATTATTATATTTATATATTCCCGTCAATTGGCCAGGGGCCAAAACGGCTAATTGACTTGACGGATGAGTTAACTACATCAAAATTTTTAAACCATATGGGTATTTTCGTCATTTTGAAGTTTTCTTTAAAAAATAGAAAAGAAAAGAAAAGAAAATTCCAAAATCTAAGCCACGACTAGGAAATTCAGCATTCTTGGAGCTTCAATCTTTAAAACTTTCAGAGGGGGATTATTCTTCAAGTTGCAGAAAGGGCAGAGCAGTGCTACCACCATTGACAACAAGAAGAAGAAGGTGAAGAATTGTGGTGATAATCTTTCTTCTTAGCTTCTCAGATTAAGATTGATCAGATCGGATCAGAGTCACTGAAGAAGTGGAGAGGTAAAGCTGCAGATACCAAAGCCTGATGATCTTTACGAGGAAATGAGGGAGAGAAAGAATTACCGTAATTCGTTTTGGTAATGGATGGTGAAATTCTGATGAAACTGATGAAACTCGCTGTCTTCTATCCGAAGCGCAATAAATGAAAGAAGAGAAAATAGCTGTTCACCTCAACCGTACGTAACCACACACAATCACCAAACTTTTTTAATGGTAGAGTTCAACTTCCCTCTTGTCTCTCTTCAAACTGCAAATACAGGTGGTAGCGTCGAAGCTTTGAATTCCATTACGTTTCCCCTTCAATTCAATTCACCAATTAACCAAAACCTTCTTCAAGCTTAAATTTCAATACCATACAAAATGAAACCGCCTCAATCTCAAACCACTACTCGATTCTTCACTCCTCCGAATCAATTCTTCTTCCGTCTCTCCACAACACTGCTCTTAATCTCAATATCCGCCGTGCGATCATCGTCGCAATGCATCAAATCATGCACCGGCGCCGCGCTCACACACGTTCCCTACCCCTTCGGCTTCTCTGATTCCTGTCCAATCCGGTTAAACTGCACAAACAGCACCATTTTCCTCGGCGAATTTCGCGTCCACAACATATCTTCCGTTACTCATACTCTGTTAATCGATCTCCCGCCGATGTGCAACCGCTCTATCAAACACTTCTTGACGGTGTTCGGCCGGAACTTCTGGCCGACCTGGCGAAACGGTCTCTTATTTCAGACCTGTAACACTCCGCACAACGACTGTAGAGTGCCGCCGGCTCTAATGGAGAGTCAGTTTGGTCCGCAACTGTGCGGTCGTCTCCAATGTTTCGCGAAAGACAATATTCAAGGTGGCGATACCGGTTTTATGGATATCGACGTCGTGAACCGGAGCGGCTGCGATAACTTGTACTCCGCAGTTGCGGTTGAGGCTCCGACTTGGAGCTCTTCGGTTTCCCTCGAGTTCCAGAAGGTTCAGTTGGGATGGTGGTCGGAGGGAAACTGCAGCAGTAGCAGATGCTCCGATTATTCGGATTGCAAGGAAATCATTTCGCCGTTCAACAGACTGGCCGGATTCCGGTGCAGCTGCAACGATGGTTACGTCGGAGATGGATACAGAGCCGGAAGCCGTTGCCGGAAAGGTTAGTACAGTTCCCGTCACCCGTGTCTTAGTAATTATGGCAGTTGACCTAATTCACGTCACGATGGTAGCCGGTTAGAGTTTAGGGACACATCAGTCATTTCAGTTCCTTTATTTATTTTGATATTTGCGGTATTTTCCTTTCCCTATTTTGCTTCGAAGAAGAAGAAGAAGAAGAAGAAGAAGAGGAAGAAGAAAGGATCCTGTAGTTCCGGGATGCGTTGAAGAAAATAGCGATCGTTTTTGTGTTCTTACAAGTTACGCACGTGGCGTTGTTGGTCAACGGATTAAGCCGGTGCACCAGATAGTAGCACCTCCAGTTCCTGGGGTGAGGGGGCTTTGATTTTGAGTAGTCGAAGTCAAGAAATGTTTGTTCTATTTAATAGCGTTGGACAGATGTGATTAAGTTGGTTTGGTCAATGCGGGAATTGGAATTGAGTTTATTGTATTTTATGATGGAGGTACGATTTTATGCGGAAGTTAACGCCCAGAGGAGGAGGGGATGAGTAGGGTTGACGAAGCTGTAAGAACCACCGGGTTTAAGGAATGCAGTTAATGCACGGAACCCTGCTGCTCAAGGTCAAACTTTGTTGCCTGCCACCCCTAGGACTTTCATGGCCTCCCAACCAAAATTCCCAAACTACCCTTCCCAACCACATTAGATTTATTGAGATTATGTTGATAAGGTCAATGTCTTCTAGATTACAACCATTAAAGAAAATTTAATATTGTTATTGTAGAAGTAATGTCATTCTCAGTGATACAATTGTATTTAATAAATAATAAACCAAAAAAATAGTTTTTAATTCAATCATAAATTGCTCTTGGTATTTTTTTTTAAAAAAATTTTTAAGTTAAAAAATTAATTTTCTGACTTAGATTGTTATTGTGTTCAATAAATACAATTTTGTTTAATAAATAAGAAAGTAATATAATAGTTTTTAATTCAATCATAAATTACTCTGGTATGTTTTTTTTTTTCATTTTTTTCAGTTAAAAAATTACTTTTTTGACTTGGTATTGTAATTGACTGTATATTACACTGTTTAAAAATAGGGAGCCTTGTTACGTCTATCTGGTCGTTGTACATGACACTCATATATATATATATATATTTTTAATAATGGTCATAGTTCCGTTAGATTGTTAGTTTTGATTAATTAGTCAAAGAAAAAATATTCCCATTGATAAGAAAATAATAGAATTTTGACGATTTTTTTTTTTTGGTTTTTTGGTTGTGTAAATTAACTGAGAATAGTAGCTCACTCACTGGCCTGTTGACAGTTTCTTCCAGTTGCAATCCTCCGAAGTACTTGTCCGGTCGATGTGGAACAGCTCGGAAAGTCGGTGTTTTACTCGGAGGTAATTATTCTTATTTTCAACGATTTAATTGTTTATATTCCTATAGGCGTATTCAATTCAAAGTGTTTTTTTTTTTAAAAAAAAAAAATTAAGGTGAACATGTTTTGTGCATGTAATAGGAATCATTGCTGGTGCTGTTATAGTGATCGGTCTGGCTCTTCTCTGCTACATAATCAGGAGGAGATCA
>JAJIYU010015294.1:0-12746 GCA_030144865.1 Tinospora cordifolia
AAATTTAACATATTATTAAGAGAATAAAAGACTTTCTTTTATTTCTATTATCTCAAGTTTGTGTTTTTATTTTCTTCATTTTTCAAGTAATTTTCTTTTATTTTATAACGGTATTTTTGTTTATAGGAGTGTGATTTCCCCCTAGTTTTTCCCTAGAAGGATACTTCGATTAGGAGTATAGGCTTGGTTTAGTGGAAAGCCCGTTACATATAAGCCGAAGTCCATTCCATACTACTTCCTTAGTAGAATACTAAGTCAATCCTTTAACTCAGATTGGGCCCTAGAAGAAAAAGCCCAGTATGTGCAACTCACCATATGAATTGTCCAATCCGATTGTCATAAAGTTAAATTTTGGTCTTAGGTGAAAATTATCAACTATGTATAGACCCAAAGAACAGGTATGCAAATATAAACTTATTCATCAAGGAAGCAATAAAGATTCATGGCAGCCCATACCCAACAATACTTACATGCATTGGAGATCATGGTAAAGTGATTTGAGCCAGTTGTTCATTGTGATTGATGTTACATGTTTCACCAATACTTTCAATTAGCCTCGTGCTTTGTGTTCCTTTCCAAGTTACCCTTTCCTTATGTAAGACAAAGTTTCAACAACTTTGGTAATCAAAAGAATCCACCAAAAAGAAAGGGAAAAAGAAGATGAAAAGATGGAAAATGAAAAAGGTCGTTTTGTCACCAATTCAAAAAAAAGGAGGAATGAAATCGCAATTGGTAGGAAACTGATTGAAGGTGAGAAGGGTACAACATTAGTACACAATAAATTGAGGAAAAATCATGGGAATCGAATTCTCTTCTCTTTTTTTTCGGAAAAATAAAAGTTAATAGTAAGAGTTGTCACGTAGTGGTAGATAAACATTTATTCATGTGACTGGACAAGAGGACTCGTTCATTTCTTGATAAGTGGATTTCATGCTGGAGCCAAAAGAGGAAAATATATACATATAAGGCGACCAACTTATTGTTTTTCTTCTTTGTCCAGTACGGGTGAAGCAAATCAACTACTACAAATGTTTTCCTTGAGCTATAAACAAACACAGGATTTCCATTACCATGGGTGGAAATGGCTAATTAATGCAAGTTTATTCACTATTTACAAAGTAATTTTTTAGAAAATTATTACATAGTATATGCTTTGGGTAAATATATTGAACTATTTCTTTGTTTCAAAAGTGTACAAAGGCAAATTTGTATTTCGATACATGTTGAAGGAAAATGTCATAATAAAACATGTATGATTTTCTATATTTTAAGAGATTGGCATGACAGAATTCTTAATGATAATATCCAAATTCTGAATGGTTGGTTCTTTAACACACCACTGTAATTCAACATTTCAGTTTTTAACTTTGGTGTATTTTTTATTTATATATATATATATAATGGCTAAGTTCTAGAAGTTCCACGCAACGTGAAAATGTGGCAACTTTTGTGGAGTAGATAGGTTAAAATCACCCAGAGACTGATAATGAAAATGAATGTCAATATTTTAACCATAACAGCTTAAACAAATTAGTCCAATGTGATTAAACTAACAGATCAAATTAGAATGACTGATTTGGATTAAATGTACTATTGTATTATGTACGTATTACATAATTCAAGTAGAGTTCATGATGGTAAAATTTTATGCTTTTATTAGTTTACGTTCAAAATAATTATTATTAAAGGTTAAATGGTCAGATTAACTAATCAAACCAAATTGGATTAATTTCATTTAGTTCAGTTTGCCCATAAGTTTTGATTTAAGTACTAAACTGGCGAAACTAAACTGACCCAATTATTGTAACATGTTAAATACTTTATCATTCTTTTTTTAAAAAGAAAAAATCATTTGTGGCATATAAATTTTTTGAAACGTATCCATCAGCATATGCCACTCATCTAAGTTACATAATCGGAGCCCGCTTTTTTTAAAAAAAAAAAAAAATTAAAGAAAAAGAAGTGGTACCTTTTAAAGGAAAGCAAGTCTCATTCAACTTTATATTATGGCATTTAAAAATTAAAAGGAACCCATTAACAAAAACATGTGTTTTACACGTGAAGTCGGCATAATGGTGGTCACATGTTAATAATTTTATATTAGAAACTAAGATCAACCCTATTTAAAATGATCTAATAAGTATAAGTTTTTTTCCTTCATGCATAAATATCAAATTATTACCAATGGACATTGAATAGAATAAACAGAACTCAATACCTCTTTAACTAATTCAAACTTTGAATTTAAATTTAAAAAATAACAATAAAAAGAAAACTATTTTGAGAGAGCTCCATTAAAACCGTACAATAATTCAAATAATAATTAATTTTATAGAGCACATAAAGCTAACCTTAGTACATAACAAAAAATTAAGAGCCTCAAAAACAAGAGTAAATTATTATTTTCATATTTCACAAATAATGCGCATATTTTAATTATGTCAAACAATTTATTATTAAAAAGAGTTTAAAAAACCTTAAAGACTAATATTGATTAAAAATACCAATTACAAGGCTCATGATTTACGTTCATTTAGGTACGCTTTTAGTAGTAGAAAATAAATAATCGGCTTTCGGTGACAACTATCTATCATTAAAGCAATATCTAACAGCAATGCCATTGCAAAAACTATACAATACACTTTCCTATGAGATAATCATAACTATGCTCACCTACTAAACCTGGCAAATGTCATTCAGATGAACCTTTTGTTGAGAGCATTTACTGCAGGCAGTGCAGCATCTTTCTAGCTTTACACGTTGGAACTCTGAACTCATCTCCCTTACTGGAGCACAGGACGAACACCTCGCTCTCTTGCAATAGAAATTTTAAAATTTATTCTCCATCAACAAACACTAACAATGAAGGGATTAGGTGGAGCTTGAGAGATATCAAATATCTTAATGACTTGAAAACTTTTAAAGCCGTTTGTTTTCAGCACATGGTAGCAAGACTCATTTAACAAGTTCAAACTTAGTTCACGTGAATCATGTAAAAGACGAAGAAGATAAAGAAATAATTGGAATGCGTAACAGGCATGCAGGTATTAAAATTGTTAATCTACGTTTCTGGTGAGGTGAAGGTTCTGCCATGCTATAAATGTTTAAAAAAAAAATTTTTAAGAAGACAAAAAAATCCTGGTTGGAGAGGAGGTACTGAATAATTATTTCCAAGTCCTATAGCATTTTCCTTTTCAAAATGATACACCACATGGGCAAGATAGAAAGAGCAGGCTGAAGCACCAAATGAGTCACAGTCAAATTTAAAATGGATAACAATCAAATTTAAACTTCACAATTTGCACCACTTAAGGAGGATCGTTACATCACACTGTTACAATACTCAAAATCCAAACTAGTCAGACCCTCTTAAAGGAGTTAGTGGGAGAATATTAGATGGGACACTAGGCATAGCATCTCAAGAGTACGCCACTTATTTCATTAAATGCAATGTATTGACTACTGAGATTTCAGATGTCACAAGAAAATTTGCGATTAGAGCTCCAAGTCCTCACCTACTATCCCTACCAATATAGGTCCATGTGAGAGATTTTAGATGTCACAGGAAAATTTGCAATTAGAGCTCCAAGTCCTCAACTACTAGCCCTACTAATATATGTCCATGATACGATGGTGATGACTTTTCCTACTTCAAAGGAGACTCATTTCTTATTTGATTTCATGAGATGTGTGGTTTTCATGATCAGGGCAACAGCAGGCATGTCTCACCTTCAATATATATATATATACCCGTTTATTGTTTGCTTACTCTGATTCCCATGAAAATGAGACCACTTGGCTGTGACAATGTACGTATAGAAAGAGGAGAAAAAGAACTTGGTGACTAAAAATGGAGGCTTCTGTTCTTACACCAAAAGCCAGTCACCATTGGCAGTTCTAAATTGAAAGACATCTCCACAAACTTTCATAAAAACCATATTAGTCTATAACAAAGGATAAAACTTCAATTTCTCCCTAACCTTAGTCTCTACTATTTAAAAGGCTATTTCAATCTTAGACAAAGGCACACTGCTGGAACATGGCATAGTAAGTTGCAGCAATTTAGCCTTGGATCAGGCAGTCATAGAACTTGGGCTACAAATGGCATTTTCATAGTGCAGTCAAGGGTGTTTCCCATCTGTACATTCTTAGTGTTTAAACTAATCATCTAGAAATTATCGTTCAAGTTCTGCCTGAATTGCCAAGATTATGACAATTGTAGATGACTGCAATAGTCCTTTACTTTCCAAAACCAAAATGGTTCGTCTTTCAGACAGAGATCTGGATAACTTCATCATAGTTTATACAGAAATAATTAACAACGTCAAGCATTCCTGCACATCATCATTGGAGTAATATGCCACAAAAGCACTTATATTTGAATGGGGAAATTCAGGCGTAAATGGATTGAGCAGACAAACAAAATTCCATAAGATCTACTAATGGAGATGTTAAGCAAAGCATGTGACTCGATTTCCAAATCTTCATTGATCTTACTAAATGGGATCATGGACTAGAACTTTGGCATGTTCCTTTTGTCTTGCCTTGCCAAGTTTCAACAAACAGAATGGGCCACTATGTTTTCTTTACCAGGGGAATTAATTTAGATGGGTAAGATGTTTATCAATGAATTAAACTATTTCGGATGAAACATGAACATAATTAACAAGACTTAAATTGCAAAACTATCATCTCATTGTTGAAAACTCTTATTTGAGCATGAAAGATGCAATGAAGCTATGGCAAATTCCAGCACTTTAAACACTGGTCACAAACTGAAATTATAAAAACATTGATTTATTTTAGGCCAGGCATCATCCTTCTTACACACTTTTTCTCTCATAGGGAATCAGGATCACAATTATCAAAGAAATGAATCATGCCTCTTCCTTTTTGTGTCAGTTCAGAGGATTTTGACTACTGAACCAGAAGCGAAAATGACTCAAGACGGAAATTAAGCTTTAGCACAAATTCCAACTCACCAATATACTGATCTACAGATTTCCAAATCAAAGAAAGTCTAGCAGAGAAATTGCATATATAATACGTTAAAACCATAGCAACCTAAGAATCTGAAAGTATAACAAACAAAAGAATTAAAATAAACAGGCCATAAGTAGAAAAAGCAATCAATAACAAAGATACTATGATAGAGCATCGCCCATTTTTAATCATCAAAGTCATTACTTCAGTTTTTGTCCATGGGTAAATGGTAAAAATTACTATAATCTGCAATAATCCATGTCGATTCAATATATCCAAACCATAGAACCCTATAATAGCCACTCTAGTCTAACTTTTTTTCTGCTCAAGGAATTCATGAATTTCAATCACTAATGAAATAATATGTATCTAGTACAAAGGCACATATATTACTGAAAAGTTAAGGCAACAATGAAGAAATTACAAAGGACCAGAGCTCCTTCTCAGACGCAAATAATGATATGCAACATTAAAGGTTAAAGAATTAGATGCAGGTGATTCAAAATACATAATATAACAAAAAAATAAACAACTTTACATCAAGTTGAGTTATTTTTCACTAAAATTTCTTGTTTTGTTAACTCTGTTATTCCAGTGATGTATATGAGCATCCACTGGCTTAAGTTAGGAAAGAAAAAGTCCGCTTTGCATTAAATCCCTAGTTAGAAATATGTCAAGAATTGCATCATATCAAATTCTAACAATTTGGAACATTTTATTATTTTTTTCTTGTTGATATTTCAGTCAAAAACTACCATCGGATGCAGCTGAAGCTTTTGAACAGCCTAAACCAAATCCAATAAAAGCAAACCACAATTTCAAATCCGGGAAACTTATTTGGAGCTTACCTAAAAAAAATATTTCATTTAATGCTTACTGCATTTTATTTATTGTAACTAACGTTAGTTGGGACTCATTATACTTTTTTATTGACTAAACTTAAAACCAAGAAACGTGAACAAACCATAATTTATCTAAACAGAAAGGTAAATAGATGGAAATCTAATATTAAAAAACAGGAGAAAAAGATGCAACAAAAACAAAGATAAGAGCAGAAGAACAACCCATTGTGATTGTCAAGTGAAGAAACAATGGAGAAATAACCATATAACTGAAGTAAAGCTACAAATGAGGTGGATCCCTTTACTAGACATAAATACCCACAAATGCTTCAACTAGCATTAATGCAGCCCACAACACGATTAAATGGCATCATACACGTGTTACCATTTCTAGTGTGGGCTCATCCTTTTAGGATCATGACCATATCCCATCCCAACTAGAATTGCCCCACACTTCCATTTTAGTTACCCCTATTTCTCTCATGTAAATTTCGCCAGCTCTTTGGCACACTACAACAGGTCAACTGTTATATAACTCCTTTGTATAAATTCTATATGAATTATACTACACTGACTCATTCGCTGAGTGAACCCCCCAGAAGTGCGTTCCAATTCCTATGCTGCTGCAACATAAGATTTGACTAGGAGCCCACGGTTTTGGCATACAGTGATCAGAGTCTCTAGACAAGTCCAAAATTTCACCGTATCCAAGAATGTGATGTACCAATGCATGTACTCTGCAGATGATGGTCCCAACACAGTAAGGTTGCTTTTAAACTGTATAAACAATCAAATTAGAGGTTCCACATGTGGAATCCAGTCTCTCATACGCACATGAAATTAACAAAGAGGACAGGACTGTTGCATGAGGTACACACAATCAAGTCTTTCCCTTTGGGCCTCAGCTTGTCTTGATGGCCCAATTAGACCACAAGCCCAAAAAGAGACACCATGCCGTGTTGGCGAATTAGCAAAATAACGTGGCGGGAATCACGATGATTTTGTTAGCAACATCCAAAATTATGACGCCAAGGAACCTCGATTTTAGATGGAACCTTTTAATCCCTGCATTTGCGCAATTTAGGACAGCTTCATAATAATATTTAATATTTTTTTAACATACACACACACATAATAAAAATAATAATAATAAAATGAAGAAGTAAAGGAGTTGAATCTTATTAAAATAAAATAAATAAAAAGAAGGGGGGGACCCAACTACCCCTGCCAGCTTTGGTGTAGAAAAAAGAGTGATTTGAGACCAAAATTTGCCAGCGACGCGGCCGGAGGCCAGACCTCAGACCTTTTTTCTTTCTCTCTTTTCCTTCTGATCTTAGTCAACAACGCCCAGTTAAGGCGGTGTTCCTGAGGGGTTGGTGGTGCAGCCATGGCGGACATCGTTAAACAGATCTTGGCGAAGCCGATCCAACTAGCAGACCAAGTGACCAAGGGCGCGGATGAAGCGCACTCCAGCAAGCAAGAGTGCGCAGAGCTCAAGTCAAAGACGGAGAAACTGGCGGCGCTACTCCGGCAGGCTGCCCGAGCCAGCTCCGACCTCTATGAACGACCCACCTGCCGCATCATCGACGACACGGAACAAGTCCTGGAAAAGGCACTAGCCTTGGTCACCAAGTGCCGAGCCAACGGTCTCGTGAAACGCGTTTTCACCTTCATCCCACCGGCGGCCTTCAAGAAAATGTATTCCCAGTTAGAGAACTCCATTGGTGACGTTTCCTGGCTGCTTCGCGTCTCCACCCCTGCCGACGACCGGGACGACGATTATTTAGGTCTTCCTCCTATAGCCGCTAACGAGCCTATTCTCTGCCTTATCTGGGAACAAATCGCAACCCTTTACACGGGTTCGGTCTCCGACCGATCCGACGCCGCAGCCTCTCTTGTCTCTCTCGCCAGCGACAACGATCGCTACGGCAAGCTCATCATCGAAGAAGGTGGCGTCGGGCCTCTCCTGAAATTGGTGAAGGAAGGGCAATTGGAGGGGCAAGAGAACGCGGCCAGAGCAATTGGGATGCTAGGGCGCGACCGTGAGAGCATCGAGGTTATAATTCACGCTGGAGTATGTTCGGTTTTCGCTAAGGTTCTGAAAGAGGGCCCGATGAAGGTGCAGGCTGTGGTGGCGTGGGCCGTGTCGGAGCTTGCTGCAAATCATCCCAAATCCCAGGATCATTTTGCCCAAAATAATATAATCCGATTGCTCGTTAGTCATCTCGCCTTCGAGACTATTCAAGAACATAGTAAATACACAATACCCAGTAAACAGAACTTATCTTCGATTCATTCGGTTGTCATGGCCAGCAAGAATTCCTACTACGCTGTTCACAAGCCAACCGATGAGGAAGAGAAGCATAGCGATAAGAAGATCCCTCGCCCTGTGGGCAATCACAACCAAAACCAGGCACATAATGTGGTTGTCAATACCATAGCGAGCAGCAGTCCCAGCAGCAATAAGTTGAATAACCAGCATCATCATCATCAACATAACATTTCAGGGTCAGGAACTAGCATTAAGAATAGGGAATTGGAGGATCCGGCGACCAAAACCCTCATGAAGGCCATGGCTGCACGAGCTTTGTGGAAGCTTGCCAAGGGGAATTCATCTATATGTAAAAGTATAACCGAATCCAGAGCGCTGCTTTGCTTTGCAGTCCTACTCGAGAAGAGTACTGATGAAATCAAATACAATTCAGCCATGGCGTTGATGGAAACAGCTGCTGTTGCCGAAAAAGATGCAGAACTTAGGAGATCAGCCTTCAAGCCCAATTCGCCTGCTGCCAAGGCTGTGGTGGATCAATTACTGAAGATTATTGAAAAAGCAGATTCTGAACTTTTATTACCCTGCATCAAGGCCATGGGGCATTTGGCAAGGACATTCCGGGCTACTGAGACAAGGATAATTGGACCGTTGGTGCGGTTACTCGATGATAGGGAAGGGGAGGTATCCAGAGAGGCAGCAATTGCACTCACGAAGTTTGCCTGCACCGAGAATTATTTACATATTGATCATTCCAAGGCTATAATAGATGCGGGAGGGGTGAAGCATCTGATCCAACTAGTTTACTTGGGAGAGCAAATTGTTCAAGTTTCAGCATTGATTCTCTTGTGCTACATTGCACTTCATGTACCTGACAGTGAAACACTTGCCCAGGAAGAGGTGTTAACAGTGCTTGAATGGGCATCGAAGCAAGCTTTCATGGTTCAAGATTCCACAGTTGACAAATTATTGCCAGAGGCTAAAGGTAGGTTGGAACTCTATCAATCTAGAGGTTCACGGGGATTCCATTAATTACACATAAAAAGTTAAATTCTTTTTCTATTTTTTGTTCCTGTTGTTCTGTTTGTCCAATTGTAGGGTATGTGTATACAGTTAAGATTGTTTCTTTGGAATTGGGAAGAATTACTCAAGTCGACATTCCCATCCTGTCATTCTTTTTATTCTTCTTTCCTCTTTTTTTTTTTCTTAACGTTTTGCCCATTATAATATGGATTGGCAATTTGATGCACGGTTTCATCTATGTTGTGTAACATTTATTTGCTTGCTTGGGCTGGCAGATGGTTTTCCTTGAAATATACAATCAACAACTCTTACTTTGTCTACTCATCTAAATTGGAATTATAAAATTGGGTAGAATAAGGACAATTGAGATCCATAAATCAAACTTCTGGCACATACTGATAAATGAACTACCTGCTGTTTTTTATTTGACATAAAACACAAGAATACCCTTTTTTTTAATTACCCACAATATGTTGCGGGCTAGCTTTATGTATAGTTTGAAACAAATTATCATTTGAGCTAAGGTAAGACTCAACAGGGAAGCTCTTTCTAGGGGTAATTTTTTCTATACTTAATGCTTAAACTTAAACATGCGGTTGAAAGGCATTAACAACAAGCACATGACTAAAGGATCACGTCATATCCACTAGAAGTGACCCAACCTGATCCAATCAAGTGCAGAATCTCAACTAGGAGGCGAATGTGAAAAAGTTTTGCAGGTTTGAAAGAAGGCCTGAATGACTCTAATGGTCGGGGTTCTATAATGTCTGAGAGTAGTGCTGGTCTAAAGCGCTAATAAACTGTAGCCTGTAGATTTGATCATAATGAGTCTATCAGAGTTGTGACCACAGGAAGGTTCATGTGATAGACAATAACATGTGTCAGTAGTATGAGGCTTGCGTCCTATGCCCATACCATTTAATAATCTTATATTACATGCCAAGATTTTGCCATGGATAGCGGGGATCGCTTAAGGGAGTTCATTTAAGAATAACGAAGAAGGGGCATTTCTAGACTTGTGATCCCTCGTACTTCAAGAAGTGGTCTAACAGGAAGCTATCGCCAACAATTTTAGGTGAAAATTGATGCCCAAAATAACTGCTGCTTTGTAAACACTTACATCAAGCATAGCATAGCAAATTCTTCCTACAATGTGTCAGACCGCTTTCATGGCTCCATTCAAGGCCAAAGGTATACAAATCAAGGCAATTAAAATACTTTACCACTCTCAGGAGATGTTTAATATTTTAAAAACTAATGGCTTTGATAATTCCGAGACACAATGAGGTGGCATTGGATCTTTCTGCCCCTGGGACGACATTGTAGATTTTTCAGCCCTGTTCAAGGGTTGCACGCTTGAACAGATCCTAATCTTTGATAATTAGTGCAGTGTCATATTCCACATGTATCATGATCATTAACTATAAAAAATAAAAAATAAAAAATAATGTTTAGGACTTAAGGGACGAAATTGCAGCCCGCAGAGTCAATAGCCTATGAACTACCGCTTACCAAAATATCCAAACACCTAAGATTCCTACACACGATGAACAGAGGATTACAAAATCCGTTTGGAAGTACAAGATGACACGTGCTGGCACTTTGGGAATGCTTGCCTTAGAGACCGGTTACCAACATGAGCTAAGAGGTCCAGGAACCATTACCTCTTCAAATGGCCTCAATACAAGTATCTATCACATTCACAGCCCACTGGCATGCCTAAAACAAACTTGATGTCCATGGAAAAAATAAAATATATATCTGCCTTTATCCTGGCTAGCCTATTCTGACGAATACTGGTAGCCAAATGAAGGTGGTAGGCAAAGGTCCAGCTTGCTGATTTGTTAGAGAAATTATTGGTCATATAGATCGCTATTTGGGGGTCCTTTAACTTAAGTACGCTGTTTGATAGGGAATCAATTACTAGCACAAATCTTACTTCCAACCACAAAAATCTTGGCCTACTGCAAGGGACCAGCTATTGGAAGTTTCTCAAAAAGGTATATAAGGAATCCTGCAAGGCCTATGCTCAAACAAATAAACTAACCAATGGTCTGAATCAAATAAACTATAAATGTACTGTAAGCTAATTACAGTCATTATCAACAGAGACATGACATGTCATATAATTACTTATAAATATGAGCTTTATCCATCAATGGCTTCTCCATAGAGGACAGCCTCTGGCAACTTTTTTTTCCCCACTAATTAAAGACAACAATTATCCATGCCAAGTTCTTTCACCAAGCTCATTCGAGCAAAAGCACATAAAATGAGAAATGAAGTGGTTTTATCCATAAGTTATGCTATATGAATCAACTTAATTCTGTCATACTAACAAGCAACAAGTAGTCCTTGAAGGGAAGACAATTGCATACATCATAATAGAATTCCCCACAAAATCAATACAACTGCCAAAAGTTACTATTTTGGAGTAGATACAATTTGTTGAACACATGATGCAGTTAAATTACAGTTTTTACTAGAATCCTGTCCCATTAGATATAAATTACAAAGACCATTAATGACAGAGACAAGACATCCTTTATTTTGGGCCCTAAAAGGGAGCTGTAGTTGAGTTGTGAATTTAGTTTTTTGCTCCTATCTTTTCATTTTCATTTTTTCTTAATCATTTGCCTTCCCCCACCATACAGAAAAGGGAAAATGACCCTATTTTCTTGATGAAGGGGGGCTACAACATGTAGCCTTGTCCTGGCTCCTAACTTGAGCTTGACTGAGATGAATGGTGTTCTGTCATTCTGTTCTACATCAATCTAAGAGTAAACCCTTTCTAAACTAAAGAATTAATTATAACCATAAAGGGTTGAGCTCAGAAACATAAAATATGAAACCATAGAGTTAAAATAACATCATTATGCCCATTTGAAGTACTTAGCTGATTGATTAACTTGATCACCAAGTTAACCAATTAGTTAACAACTTTAAATAATCACAACTTTCTTGTTTTTGCACTGATTTAAGTGATTTAACATACTTTGAGAAAGAAGATGAAAATGACTTTTTAATACATCTGCAATCGCTGAAGTTATAGTCAAAAATAGTTATAATCATTTAAAATATCTACCAAGCTGTTAGCTCAGTTACGGAGTTAACCAATCAATTAACAAATTTAAATAGTTATAATTTTCTTATTTTAATTCTAATTTGAGTCATTCAAGATGCGTTAAAAAGAACAAAAGATATTTATAATGCATCTTAAATTACTTACATTAGAGTTAAATAATAAAGCTATAGACATTTGACTAATCAATTGCTTAACTTTGTGACCAAGTTAAAAGATTAGTTACTTCAAATGAGTACAACTTTACCATTTTAATTCAAATTAGAGTGATTTAAGATGAAGTTCTTTTTATCTCCATTTCAACATATCTTGGCCACTCAAAAGATTTTGATTAACTTTGATAAAAAAAAATTAAGACATTAGAAAGGGAAATGTAAAAAGTAATTTATAAGTTTCAAGATTATATTATTAATCTTGTTAGAAGCCACTTGACCCAAAAGCTATAGTTATCAAATAAGGGTCCAACTATGTATATCAATCGTAAGTATATAGGTTATTAATATCCTTCCTTATGACTATGATGACACGTGAACTTTTTTTTTTTTTT
>JAJIYU010015295.1:0-12751 GCA_030144865.1 Tinospora cordifolia
GCTTGATTTGAAGCTTGTACCACCACCTACAAGGTTCCACAAGTAGTTTGCCCAGTCTTGGAGCTGTCTGAAGCAGAAATCATCAAGAAGAGGGCTATCCACACTATTTAAACCCAGAAAAACCAGGAAGTGTGTGCTGGAACCATCTTTGGAGCCTTCGACCTTGGCCATTTCCAATTCCCTTTTGAAGGTAAAATGGTTCACTCCCCTCATTTTCGTATTTACTTTGATCTCCAAGAGTTAGAGAATGAAAAATAGGGCCTTATGCATGATTTTAGGACCTTTTAAGTTGATTACTTACTCACTGTCACAACCTTGTAACAGAGATAGTTGGAACAACCTTGGAAAAGTTCACTCTTGAACCACTCTAGGCATGTCCCTAAGGTAAAAATCCATCATTCTACTCCTTATCATAAATATTCAAGTGTCAAAGTGGTAGAAACCAGAAATTGAAACGTTCAATGTGTCTTATAAGCCATTGTTGCTGACTGTTAGACATACTGTTGCAATAATGCCAACAGAAAGAGTTTGAGACTAGAATAAGAGCTATATTCGGGACACCTAAAGGCACCCTTTCGGGCTAGAACCAGAGGCATTGTAGACCCTATAGTAGAGGTTTCAGAAAGGTATAAAGACTTGACTTGAACTCTTGTGGATGTGTCTTGTTAATACTTGCAAATATGCCATGATTGTAGGGTGCTAGAGCAAATTCCTTGTGTTCCTTAGAATATAGCAGAATACTGATGGAATGATAGATATGTTTTTGATGTTGCATGCTACTGATTCGAAGTGGTTGTGATTAGTGGATGTGTTATGACCTGTAAACTATAAGTAGACACAAGAAACAACCCATAGAATTGTGATTTAATGAGGGAATAGAGCACTAGAAGGATAGTGGAACCTGTGAACCTAGAAATTTCCTGCAATCTGGCTGAAATTTCTGAGATAAAATTGACTGACTAAACCATGATAGATTGAGCTGAAATTTGGTGGAGAGACCCTTAGATATGTCTAGAAGTTTCCTACAAAATTTCAGGACATTCTGATGTGTGTAGCTAGGTCAACTAAGGCAAACAGTCACTGCCTGTCTCAAGGGATATAGAATCTGTGCAGTTTCTATTATCATGCTTAGAAACCTTAGTAAATGAGGTCCAAAATTATAATTTAAAATTATGGAGAAACTTTAGGAAGTCTAGAACAGTTTTGCAAAGTTTGGCACAAATTCGATGAACGGATTGCCTGCAGAAAAATTGGAAAAATGGTTGCGTAGATAGGGTCATAGGCTAAGGTTTGTGCCAAAGTAATGAGAATTGGGAATATGGACCCTTTTTGGCCCAATTGACCCATAAAGACCAGAATTGACCCTGTGTGACTCTATTGACGAGCTAGGCCAGCAAATGATAAGTTGACTAGGGTTGACCGAGATTGACCGAGGTCAATCAAATGGACTTAATAACTAAGACAAGGTGAACGAACGTATGTGAACTATTCTTGATTAGGTCAAGTAATTGATTAACCAATGATATAGAATTAGAGTGGGCCAAGGTTCATGTTAATGTTAAGAAGTTGCGTTGATTTCGCAGGACCCAGTGCTAGCAGGACGCGATCGGTCGCCAGAGGAGCGCCGGGAGCGGAACATCCCAGTGAGTAGTGTTTTCTAACTCATTTCTTAGAGCTTGTTATTCTATACATTGTGAAAATGAAATTACATATTGTGATGAATCTGCATTCTTTTAAATGGGTTTTAAATGAAAAGTGCACCGAGTCTCGAGGTCTTAGAGTACAGGGTTAGGGTGAGTTGTGTCGGTCTCTCATACGACCTCGAGAGGTGACCACCTAGCACAGAGTGCCCACCTAGGGGGTTCTGTGGGCCTACGATGATGGCAATGACAATAAGACCTAGTCGGGCCGTCACTATAAGACAACGACAATAAGTTCTGGTTGGTCGTTATGATGATGACAACGACAATAAGACCTAATCGAAGTCGACATGATGCGCCTAACTGTCTGCAAACCGCTCGAGTAATTTTTAATTGCCTCGAAGAGCTTGCGAGCCTCGACGAATGTTTTCATTATTTAACTGTTTTGAATGGAGGTGCACGACTACATTATGAATTTAAATTGTGTTTACTGTTGCATTCACTTGCATAATGCTATTGCTCATGCATTCATGACACATGTTTTAATTGTGGAATACTTGTTTTAAGTTTGAATTAGACTGCATTACTCACTGAGCCTCCGTGGACAATTAGGCTCACTACTCTAACTTTTCAGGTTCTTTAGCAGCAAACATGGGCAAAGGAGTAGTTATCGCGTAGGGCTACTCTCTCGTACTCTTATTGGTAGGTTTTCTTCGTATTTCTTTTGTCTTGTGTTTTGAGGGTTAGAACCATGAACCATGTATAGGAGTGAGGAAAACCTGTATAAAATGGACAGTCACTCTCGTTGCAACACATGTTATAATGATCCATTTTGGAATTATCAAGTTCTTATTGGTGTTCGTGTATTAAATTTCTTCTGCATTCCTTATGATTACTCTGAAAGTGTGTGATGTGGTGTTGTATGTTGAAGCTTAACAGTGTCTTGGCAAGCTTGGCTTGTGGGTGGGTTTGTTGGGATACTGTGCCAGTTGGTTCGTCCTTCATCCTAGGAAAGGGGTCTCGACAAGGAAAATATGCATTTAGATTCCATTAATTACTCATGCACTTTATTATTTTAATTGGCATGTGTAGTTTGATTTATTGTCTATTGGATTGTGAAATGCTTAGTATGATTTAATTTGTGTGTAAAACTAAAATAAGATGAAGGATTATTAAGAATCCACATATCGATGCGATCGACGAGGTTGAAGCAGATCAAGGTGGTATCTCCTATATGCCACCACTTGAGATCGACGAGCTACAAGGCAGATCGTAGGTATTCCCACCCTTGAGCTGCTTGCAATAGCTCAAAGTCTTTGGGAGATGGTACAGGCCACAGTAAGTACTCTCTTAGGTTGTGATACTGATGACATGACTAATTTTAGATGGTACTTGAGACTTTCTATAATTAGATGATATCATGAGGAATACCGAGAGACATCTCAACCCTCTTTCGGTCTTAGACTCCAACCAAAACCAAATGAATGTGTGAAACGCCTAATGTTTAAAAGTGTTTGTAATATTTTGGATTTTTATCTGTATAATGCGTGTGATGTTTAGAAATGATCCACTGGGCTTTCGAGCTTACTTCCATTTTATTTTTCAGGTACACATGGACATAGAATACTATAACCTACGTCAGAAGACCATCACTTTAGATTGGAAACCTCATAGGGGAGGTTATCTGAGATAGGAGGATTAGAGGTTCTGACTTGTTTGTTTTAAATTGTAACTGTATTGAATGTATATTTCTCATTCGAACTTAATAATGTTGTTTTACATTTATATATTTGTTTTGGATTTCAGTTGATTATATTATTAAACGATATTATTTATTTAATATTTACTATTATTAATTAAAATTTTATTTTTGAAATAATTTTTGCCGCGTAAATTGCATTTCGTTAATTGTGATTTATGATTTTCAATTTATGATTTTAAATTGTTTTATTTAATTGTGAAAATCTAGTGAAACTAGTGTGAAATTATTTTGATTTTTCGTTTCATTGGGAATGTATTTCTCTGAGAATTATTTATTAGAACGTGAATTTGAAAGAAATAAATTTTGACAGAAAGAAAATTTCAGTAGTATTCCAATTCTCAATGGGTGACGACCCATAAAACATGTTGGGAGGTCTGATTGGGAATCTGGGTGTTACAGAAGTATACTACTAATGATGACTGTTTCCACATTACTTGTTAGTACAAATATCTTTAATGGTTACCTAAAAAGAGTGAGTGGGGTGAGCTCAAGGGCCCAGTGAATCATACATAGTACATATCAAGCATTATTAGAGTCAAAACACAAAACATGCAAACACTTATCAAGTATTATGTGATTCAATAATTCAATTATTTTGAGTTGACGTTAAGATTGAAAGGACCTTCATTGGTATCCTCCATTAGACCCAGAATATCGAAAGTAATGCCCACAGGCTAGTTACCTATTCATGATACTATCTTAGGAATAAAGTTCCAACTCAACTATCAATACCATCTTACCAATGCCACAACAACATTAAGACCTGCCTTGGGTTGGGAACACCCACAATGACACTAGACCATTGTCACAATGTTAGCATCATCGTGTCGGTATGTGGTTAGATCTTTAATTATCTTTAATTAGTGACTACTAGCATACTTACAGTATCATTATTCTAGAAATAAATAACGCATTTAATAAGTTTCACAAGACACGTATAACATAAGAGACAAGAATTTATCCCGACAACTGTCAAACATATCCCTAGCATGCTTCTAAACATTCAGTAAAAGTAAACAATCAATCAAGCTTCATATTTAGAACTAAAATAATACTAAAGAGTATGGGTCTTCATCTCCACCTTGATAGTTGACTTCCTTGAATCCTTGTGTTATTCTAGCTTATTTCACACCTTCAACCTTTAAAGACTGACATTATTAGTTTTAGAAATCTATATTTTCATGATTTGATAATTGTTCATGAATAGTACTCATGTACAATATCACACCCGTGAACAGTAGTCTTAAAAAGTGGTCGTTAATAGTGACCATGAACAATGATCATGAACAGTGATAGTGAATAGTACTGCAACCATGAATAGTACCATAGTGTTCGTAAACAATATCACAGCATGTTCTACGATATCTATAACAGTATTGCAATATCTAGTATGAAAAATGAACTTTTTCTATACATGTTTCTTCCATTTCTTGTTCTTTTGGCATCCTAATACCTCAAATCCTACACAAATAAACCATGCAAAAAAATTTAGATGGAGTTATTATACCTGGTTTGATTTATAGAGTCCTCCAGTTGCTCCAAAATAAACTTTAGTTGCTCCAAAATAAACGCCTAGAAGTAAACTCTTACCAATGCTATGTAGTATTTTGGGTTTTCCCTTTCCTACTACTAGAGTTGCTGTGTAGAACAAGTAAGAAATGTAAGAGTACCAAGAAAATGGCTAGGAGAGCAAGAAGAGAAGAGATTGCTTGAGGATGAGATACTTAGGGAGAGACGCTTTATATAGAGTTTTCAAGCAGAAAAAGATAGACATGAATAGTGCCACTGTTTTATTGTTTGTTTTCACATGAACAATGCGTAACAATAACTGTGAATAGTGCTACCATTTTGTCATTTGTCTTCATGTGAACAATGAGTAACAGTAGCCATGAACAGTGTTACCGTTTTGTATTTTGTCTTTATATGAATAGTGCATAATAGTAGTCGTAAACAGTATAATGAATAGTAATATGCAGTGAATAATGCATAACTGTAGCTGTAAACAACATAATGAATAGTATTGCAATTGTTTTTAGTTTTTTTTCCAAAATTATTGGGTATTAAGTAGTTTTGTCAAGGCACTATGCTAGTCATTTCGTCCTTTACCTTAAGGAAGGGGTCCTGACAGTCTTGGAATCAAATATAGGTTTCAATTAAAGAATAAAAATTGTTGTTAAATTAGGGAGCCTTGGAGTAATCACAAAGTTATAAAAACCCTAGAAATGACTTAAAATAACATAGCAGAATTATAGACAAAAACTTTTAACTTTTGATTGATAGGAAGAGGAACTGAGTAAGAGTGGCCATATCATGAGGGGAGTTGGATTGTAATTAGAAGTTGGCGAGTTTTTTTTTTTAAGACTTAAAGAATTTCAAACTTGTAGATTAGACTATCAATTAGAGATAGTCACTTTAATGCATAGTTATTCCTTACTATAAGAACCTAAAGTTATGGTTTGGTTAATCTTGAAAATGACGAACGCTTAATGTCTTACATAGACCACGAAGCCTCCTTGATGTGGGAGACCACATAAGGGCTTTAGAGCAGGTGCCACCACTACCACCTCTGATTTAGCCTGAGGATTAGGGCATCTACCGAGGCTGCATAGGCCCAGACAACCTTATTGAGAGAGACATAGACTAGATAAGATTGAGGCTGAGAGATAGAGGGCTGAGCTAGTAGCACCGCCTACACCAATTATACCTGAGATCGAAGCAGACGAGGGAGTAGCAGTCTGCACAGAGCTGGCCCCAGTGAGATAGGCAGACGAGTTTGCTCATGATCACCTCCTAAAGAGGTTCTTGGACTTGAGACCCAAGGAGTTTCATGGGGGTTTGAGTTTGGATGCAATAGAGAACTAGCTTCTCAATGATGAGAAGAATGTACAGACATTGAGGTTGTCCAAAAAGAACCAGGTACTCTTTGTCACGTATATGCTAGAAGATGAAGCTGTCATCTGGTGGAAGGCCAATCGGACCATCGAGGGGCAGGTTACTTCATGGGCCCATTTTTGGGAATTATTCTTGAGTGCTTTCATCCCTGAAACAAAGAGGGAGTGTAAGAAGGTGGAGCTTTTAACCTTGCAATAGGGGAGACATGTCAGTGAGGGAGTATACCCATAGATTTTTTTCGACTGCACGCTTATGCACCTGAGTTAGTTGGCAATCTGAGGGAAAAGGCAAGATTGTTTGATTGAGGGTTGAGGCCCCAAATCAAGCAAGCGACATCAATGCATAGTGAGGCTACTCTTAAGACCATATAGAGGTAGACACGACAGTTTGAGACAGAAAGTAGAAATGAGCATTCGATGGTTTAAACAGTGCATGAAACTACTCAATAGGCGCAACCAAAATTACAGCCATAGTCATAGACTCAGGGAAGCTATCATGGTGGATCCCGATCAAGTAATTATCAGAGGAAGAGGAAGTATTCGAGGGGACAGTCTAGAGATCTTGAACAACTCATAAGCACATTCCCCAATTCTTTTAAGTATTTCAAAGGGTCCTAAAAACCTCGAAGATAACTTTCCTTTGAATCCAAACCTCTTGATGCCCTTCTGAGGACTAATTCTCAAAAATACCTTGTCCCCAAGTTGGAATTCTAGTGGTCTTCTCCTCTTGTTAGCATAACTCTTCTGATGACTATGTGCTGTAGTTAGCCTCCTCTATATTAACTTGATTTGGTTATTCGTTTCTTCTACCAAATCTTGTCCAGTTAATACATGATCCTCGAGTTCAGCCTAATAGGTAGGTGATTTACAGGGTCTTCCATAAAGAGCCTCGAATGGAGCCATCTCAATTCTTGCTTGATAACTATTGTTATAGGCAAACTCTGCCAAGTGTAAGTACTTGCTCTAATTTCCCTTAAAGTCTAAAACACAAGATCTCAACATATCCTCTAAAATCTGGATAACTCTCTCAGACTGACCATCCGTCTGAGGGTAAGATGTTGTACTCATCGTGAGCTTAGTACCCATCTCCTTCTGTAAACTCTGCCAGAACTGTGAAGTAAAAGGAGAGTCTCTGTTAGACACAGTAGTTTTGGGTACACCATGCAGCCTGATGATTTCTTTCACATAAACTTCTCCTAACTTATTGACTCGGTCTATGGATCTAATCGACAAGAAGTGAGCCATTTTAGTGAGACGATCCACAATCACCCAAATGGTATCTTCCATTTTCTGATTCCTAGGCAAACCATTGACAAAATCAATGGCAAGCAATGTTATCCGACTTCCATTCAGGGATAGAGAGTGGTTGTAACATTCTAGAGGGTTTTCGATGTTCTGCTTTTACTTGTTGACAGGTTAAGCATTTGGCAACATGCTAAGCCACGTCCCTCTTCATTCCCTTCCACCAGTAGGTCTTTCTGAAGTTCTGCTCTATCTTATCTCCACCTGGATGCATTGTATACTTGGTTTGGTGAGCCTCATCCAGTATGGTTTGTTTACTCTGTCCATTCTAAGGTACACAGATCCTCTCTCTGAGCATTAGGATATTCATAGCATCTAACCTAAAGTTAGAATGCTTACCCTATTCAACTCCTTCTATCAAACCCACAAGCCACTTGTCTTGCATCTGTTCCTTCCTGATCTAATGTAGTAGATCCGGTTGGCAAGACATGCTATAAAGGTAGGCTTGCTTGTCATTCAAGGTTACCACCAGCCTAAAGTCTTCAATCAACTAGTACATCTGACTGTTTTCTTCCTCCTGGTGGTTGAACTTTCTACTCAAGGCATCAACCACCACATTAGCCTTCCCCAGATGGTATGTAATTGAAAATCATAGTCCTTGAGGAACTCCATCCACATATGTTGCCTGAGGTTCAACTCTTTCTGGGTGTAGATGGACTTCAAGCTCTTATGATCTGAAAATAGATCGAATTTTTCACCATAAAGGTAGTGTCTCCAAATCTTCAGGTCAAATACGATGGCCGCTAATTCTAGGTCCTGAGTAGGGTAATTTTTTTCATGGACCTTCAGTTGTTGTTGTAACACCTACGAATTTTGAATGAATTTCAAATAAAATATTTCGTTTGAGAAATTTATAACATTTCCAGGTATAAACTATGTAAACTCTAAAGTATGAAATAAATTAAATTAATTAGAAAACCTTGGTATCCGAGAATAAATAATAAAAACACACACACACACACACACACACACACACACACACACACACACACACACATATATATATATATATATATATATGTATGTATGTATGTATGTATACATATGTACACAGATTCATGAATTAGATAAATACAAGTATATAAAAATATTTGTTATGGTTGTAAAAAAAATAATATTATATAATATGTGGGTGTTAAAATAATATCATATTATAAGAGTATGTATATAGAAATATGTACATAATAGAATGTACGTGTAAATGTTTAACATTTTTATTTAATTAAAAAATGTTTATGCTTATGTTTATCTAATAAAAGTATAACATTATATAAGTGTAAATTTATAATAGTATTACATAAACAATTGTATGTATAATACTATAAAACTATAAAAGTGTAAATTGTAACATTTATTTATAACATTGTATAATATATATATATATGTAATTATTTAATATATATATATATATATATATATATATATTCAGTTTATATATTATTCCATAAAGTATAAATACAGAAATTATTATTATTATTATTATTATATAACGCATGGGCACATGAATTCGGTGAAATCGTCGAATTCGCGCGCCTACGCATGTCAAATGCACACTGCACGATTTCGGCGTGATCGTGTGGCTGTGATTAAAGCTCCAGAAAAAAGGGGAAAAAACGGAAAAAACAAAAGGAAAAATTGAAAAATAGAAAGAAAATTTTGAAAAATACACCAAAAAACCCTAAAACCCATAGTTTGAATTTGAGCCACCAAGACTCAATAAAAAAAGAAAATTTCTATATAAAAATACCCAAAGTTACTAATTTTCACTCCTCTAAACTCTATATAAAGGACTTCTAGTGCTATCATTTTTTTCATTCTAAAGTAAGAGCATACTAGTCCCTTTTAACTTTCTCTACCCTTCTTCTTGGCAATCCGCTCAGTTCTTGAGTGTTTAGAAGTTTTAGAGTAATGAAACTCTGCGGATTTCAGAGGCGTGTATAAAAAATTTATTTTTAAGGTAGAAGTGACTTCTCAAACCCCTATTTTATTTATTTAGTTTAATACCATGTTTATGCATATTTAATTTCAGTTGGTATGCATTTTATGTTTGAATAACATGTTTTATTATTATTTTAAAAAATATATATATTTTAGATTTACATGTACATCATGGAATCATGTCATGATTAGATTATACATGTTTAGGTTTATTTTAAAGCATGATGCATACTAAGTGTTTGCTTTCATGTTTTGAATGTTTATATATTAAAATTATTTTTATTTATTTTTCTTGAGTATGATTTATTTATGATTCATAATTATGAGATTGAATGAAAGATGTTGAGATTAAGAACCACGTACTGTCATAGTGAACATGAGGGTCACTGTGGTTGTTCTTTACATGTGATTAGATTACATGGGTGATGTCCCAAAGAACTTGGAATATAGGTTAGGCCCTAAGTCCAATGAAACTTGACAAAAAAAATGTTTTTTCACTCAAGAGAGGTATTTTGATAAAGAATATCATCGGCTTTGAAACCCTTTTAGTCAAACTTACAACTATAAACAAAATGTTGTTTGAAACGCCTAATGACTTCTAAGTGTTTGAATTTGAATGTGTTATTAATGCTAAATTAGTAATTTAGTAGTTTGAAAAAGATTCACTGGGCTATGTGCTCACCCCTTCATTCTATTTTTCAAGAAATTGAATTGCACGAAGACCATGAATATTAGTTATGTTTTTTTATTTAGAAAGTTTTTAATTTCTATGTTAGGGCATGTTGCCCAAGTATTAAATTTTTTGTTGTAATAGTTTTTTTTTCAAGATTAAATTATGTACTCAATTTTATTTAATTAATAGAGTTTATGAATTTCTTTTATTTCTTGTATTATTGCCTTATTAAATTCCTAAATTTGAGTTATGTACTCTTAAATACTATTAAGGCATGAAATAATTGAAATAGAAAGTCAAGTCATATACTTGTAAAGTAACACTGGCTCGACCCGCCTTGTGGTAAAGTCTAAAATCGAAAGTCTTAGGGATTGGGGTGTTACAGTTGCGAGGCACAAATGACTACTCATCTTTCCTGCATCAACATTGCTCCAAGTCCACTCAGTGAGACATTAGTATAGAGGGTATAGGTAAGACCATGGGTTGGAGTAACTAGGACAGAGGCCGTAGTCAATCTCTTTTTCAGTTCTTGGAATGATTGTTCACACTTCTCATTCTAATTGAACTTAACTCCCTTTCTAGTCAGCTTGATCATAGATTCTACTAGTTTGAAAAAATCTTGGATAAATTTTCTGTAGTACCCAGCCAGACCTAAAAAGCTCCTAATCTTTGTAACTATCATAGGTTGCTTCCAATACATAACCAGTTCCACCTTTTTCGAATCTATAAAGATACCTTCAGTTGACATTACGTGGCCAAGGAACTTGACCGTCTTCATCCAGAACTCACAGTTGCTGAACTTAGCATATAATTGATGCCTTCTAAGGGTTTCCAATACTATTTGCAAGTGTTCTAAGTGATACGTGTTTGACTTGGAGTAGATTAGAATGTCATCTATGAATACCACCACAAACTGGTCAAGATACTGTCTAAACACTTGATTCATCAAGTCCATGAATACTATGGGGACTCCGATCAAACCAAAGGGCATCACGGTGAACTCAAAATGTCCATATCTTGTTCTGAAGGCAGTTTTGTGTATATCAGACTCCTTGATTCTTTACTGGTGATATCCCAACTTATGATCAATCTTTGAGAAATGGTTAGCTTCTCTTAATTGATCATATAGGTCATTAATCTTTGGTAAATGGTACTTATTCTTCACTGTTGCTTTGTTCAACTTTTGATAATCGACATAAAGTCTTATAGAACCATCTTTCTTCTTTATGAATAGTACCAAAGCTCTCCAAGGTGACTCATTCCGCTTGATGATTTTTCCCAGAGCTCATCGAGTTGAGACTTCAACTCGACCAGTTCTACTGGTACCATTCTATAAGGAGGTATGGCGACAAGGTTTATTTTAGGGTAAAGCTCAATCTTACACTCTGACTCTCTAGCAGGCGGTAGTCTGGGTAAGTCATATGGGAAAACATCCTTGTACTTACTAACCATTGCCAGGTCTTGGATTCTCTTCAGCTCAACAGGTTCTTCCTCAGAGAGTTCTTTGAACTCATTTTTCTGCCTTAACTAGTTCAATATGGCTATGGTTGGACTTCTTGCTAGTTTTTACATATCTCCGTTGATTCTATAGGTCTCCCCTAAAGGTAGGGTTATGGTTACTCATCTCTTAGGACAATCTATCTAGACTTGATATTGGTCTAACCAATCCATACCCAAGATTACATCATAGCCATTAAAAGGTAAGGTACATAGGTCAACTGTTAAGAGTTTATCCCCAAACCTTAGGTTACAACTATACATTCTTTTTGAAGTCATAGTAGTCTCTATTGGTGTGGACACATTCAAAGTCACAGGTAGTGTTTTCGTCAAAAGTTGTCACCTATCAGCTAGTCCTTTAGAAATAAAAGATTTAGAGGCACCCGACTCAAACAACAATCTCATGGAAACATTGAACAACAAAAATGTACCTTTCATTGTAGGGACCTAGTCTTCCTAAGCCTCAACAGCAAACATTCTGGCCTGGTTTACCCACAACCCTGGTTATGCCCCTGATTGGCAGTTGGTTGCTGTTGCTTCCCCTGGGGATGACCGTTCTGACTTCCTTCTTACGGTTGTTGTTGCTGAGGAGCTCGAGCTTATGTATTAGGACAATCTCTAGCTAGATGACCCTTTTGGTTGCACATAAAACAAAGCCCTTGCTTCCTTGCTTGCTCCCTTAACTCATTTTTGGCCTGCCCCTGTTTCTGTGTATGTGGTTCTTTCCCACCATTCATTCTTTTCTTTTGAGCCCCTTGATCATTTTTATTCTCAGGCCTCTTATTCTTCCCCCTCAACCTTTGTTCTAGGTTGAGTTCTTATTCTAGTATTAGGGCCTTTTCTACGACGTCTTTGTAAGTCTTCAGGCCCAGAGTCTTCACTATCTTTCAGATCTCCAACTTGAGACCCTGTGCGAATCAATTGGCCTTTCTTTTCCTTCCCTGATCAGATCTGGGGAGAATTTGTCCAGTTCAGTAAACTTACTTTCATATTCAACTATAGTCATGTCCCTTTGATTCAGTTGAACAAAGTCCTCTTGTAGCTTGCT
>JAJIYU010015296.1:0-12791 GCA_030144865.1 Tinospora cordifolia
TTTCATTTAATTATCAAATTAAGGTTTTATTTGTTTAATTTTCACAATATCTCTAATTTATTTTATTTTTCATGTGCCAACCCACCATTTGCACCCAAAATTTCTTAAAATTCTTGAAATTAATTTATTTGACTTATTTTATTTATTTTCCTCAAATTAATTATTATTTGACAAAATTTGGGGGTATTACACACTTACACACATCAGGCGTTTCAAACATTTCTTTATTTTAGTTGTAGTCTAAGATCGGAAGAGGGTTGAGATGCCTCTCGATATTCCCTGTGATCTCGTCTAATCATAGAAAGTCTTGAGAAACTATCTAAAATCAGTTAAGTCCTTAGTGTCACAACCTAAGAGAGGGTACTTCCTGCAGCCTCGTACTAACTCCCAAAGACTACTGGCTGTAACCAACAGCTACGGTTGGGAATCCCTACAATCCGCCTTGCGACATAACAATCTCGAATGGTGACATATAGGAGATGTCACCTCGACCTGCCTCAGGCTTGTCAATCGCATCGGTACGTGGATTCTTAATGATCCTTTAATCTTATTTTATTTTTGTAACAAGAACAAACACATAAATTCAACGCATACTTAGCATCTAACCGATTAAGAAATATGTAGAATCTTCATGACAAATAAAATGAATGAATGAAGAATTCCCATATAATCCCTAGGAATGCATGTAATGAAATCTAATAGTAAGTCATCATATCATTGAACACACAAGACAATCAAATTAAAACAATTTCATAATGTGCTTTATTCTAAGCTACCAAACAAAATTCTTTGAATAAAAAATTCATATAATACGGGTGAGAGAGGAAATCATGCCCACTTGAACTTTTGGATATTCCTCTACCTCTTCGCCGTTAGCAATCATCCTAGAAAATTTATCGGCAAAAATAATTATATTATGATGACTTCTCAATCAATATTTCCTATTAATTTCCTTATTAATAATTTTCTCGATGAATTAAACAATTTTGGAGATTGCTTCGTACCATTAGTAAATTAAGTTTTCTTTAATTTCTTATTCTTTTTGTTATAGTTAAATCATTTACAGAATAATTACGAACAAAATAAGACTTCTATTTGTCAAGTCTTTAGTCTTATTCGGAGTTGAGATTTTTAATATCTCCCTATTATTATAGTTTTGCTAAGATTATTTTATAGCGTTAATTCAAATAATTTTTTGTTCATTTACTTTCCTAATTTAAATACTTAACCACTTCAATAAATGATTTTAATTTTTTTACTACTTAATTTAAATACTTAAATAAATAAATGGAAATCCATTAGTTAATTTTTGTTCCTCAAACCTTAGTATTTTGTTATTATAAGATGAGTAAGTTTATCAAAACTTTATTGTTCTAACCAATTCATATCAATTTATTTGCATTATATTAGATTCTAATTCAAGTTATATTGGTAGACTTTTCTATAGCTTCATTATTTGCTAAACATACCAAAATAACATTTATCAAAATTTTTGTAACTTTCTTACCTCGTTGTCTTGGTCACCCCCGAGCTGATGAAAGACGTTGCTGCCAAATTTCTGATTCCTGTCTTCCCTGTCTATTTCGTCCCCAAACCAGAATTCTGGTTCCTCTTCTCTTTCAATTTATGCAATGCCGGAATTCCACTTTCACACTGAAATCGGAATTGTGCTGCAAATCGGACCAGGAGTTCTTCCCTCTGTTTTGTTCCAGCTCCAGCATTATTTAAGGCCGATCTTCAATTCCCACACACGCTAAATTTGTGCTTCCTTTGATAGAAAACCCAGAATTTCAAAGTCCTCTGGTTCCTACGTTCAATCACACTACCAACTGATTCATGATCTGTAACCTCACTGATCAACCACTCCACTATGTTAACTGTGTTCAATTCAACGCAAACCAGAGGAATGAAATTAAATCGTAGCTTCTTACCTCCCTTGTTTTCCTTCCTCTACAGTGTAACCATACTCTGTTCAACTGAAAACCAGCTGCTTTAATCTTTCGGTCCTACCATGTGTTTAGCTGAGCCCCATCTCCACTACCATTCCCCCCCATGTAATACCCCAGAAATTTGTCGAACAATAAATAAATAAGTTAAGTAAATTAATTTCAAAGACTTTAAGAAATCTTTGGGTACAAATTGTGGGTTGGCACATGAAAAATAAAATATATTGAAAATATAATACAAAATAGGCAAATAAGACCTTAATTAGATGAAAATTTTAATTTAGTAGAATTAATTATGAAATTTAAAGAGTTGCTTAAGAAATAAATAGAAATAAAGTATAGATACACATATAGGTTAATATGTGTATGAATAAGGTGTGTGTTAGCATAATAAATGTTAATACTACATATTATAGGAATATTTATACAATTAAATAAAAATGTAGTATACGTACATTTATTAAAAATAAATCAACTATTATGTAAATATTAATTTATAATTACATAAATTATTATCTGAAAATTAAATATGAAATAAATGAAAATATATGAAAATGAAAAATGTAGATTATTTAATTATTGACATTAAATATATTAAAGAAATAGAAAAAATATCTAATAAATATAATATTAAATAATTAGAAAGGGAAAAATATTAGGAAGTCTATAAAATAGAATGAATTGTGCAATAAAACCAAGTTTTGATCAATTAGAAAGTGTATAATTGCTGAATTTCGGATAATAACAACTTATAATAGTGATTTTGGTATTAGAAACTACATCCAACGGCTAGAAATCCATCATTCGTACGATCTGAGATCTCACGGCCACGATCGGAACTGCACCATGCGCGCAGATGCACCGGATCAGTGAGATCCAACGGTTTACAAACGAATTCCCAGATCCAACAAATGAGATCAAACCGAAAACAGCGCCCGGATGCACCGAATCAGAAAAATCCAACAGCCGACGTTCAATCCGCTCGATCCAACGACTCACGGCACAGGCGCGACCATCGATCGCGAACGTGTTGCGATCGAGGAGCATCCAAAGGGCCAGATCAAAAGCGCAGTCAGAAATCGCGAACACACCACCATCGAGGAACATCCGACGACCCGAACGAGATTCGTTGATCGCGATCAAGATCCACACGCAGCATCCGATGATCATCCGACGGCCCAAAAAGTCGCCTTTCGTCGATCGCGAACTGAATGATGCGCTCGAGGATGATCCAAGCGCCCGGATCAAGCTCGCCCCATCTGTGGTTGTCGCTGTGATCGAGAACGATCTGACGGCCAGTAGCAAATGCTCCGAATTAATATCCGAAAAATCTGAAAAAAATCGATTAAATACTCCAAAAATTCAAAAAATCAGTTTCTAAATTCCCAAAAATTTCCAAAAATTTTTTTGTTTATCTCCTATGCTTGGGGAGCACGAAATTTTGAAGAATTGGCAAGTTTCCCACAACATGACACCCCAAACTTGTCATTCTCTACCCTTTTGAACTCTATATAAACACGCCCCCATGCTCACAATTCATCCCATCCCAAGAAACAAGAGTTGAATTGTCATCTTGTTTTCTAAGCCCCCTTCTTGGCTCCCCTTCTCACTTTCTTTTCCCTCTTGTGTGTGAGAAGTTCATTGGTTTGAGAATTGGTTTTGGGTGATTCTCTTGGTGTTTGAGCTTTGGGAACCATTGCTTCAACTTTGGGGAGAAAGCAACACAAGGTGGAAGTGATTTCTCTTATACCCCTTTTACTTGTTCAAAGTTCTAGCATGTTCATTGTGTGTATGTTTTTAAAATCAAATTATTTTCAATTCTAGCATTCTAAAATATTTTTTAGTTTTAGATTTGATTTATATTTGAATTTATGCATGCATATTAATCATGCCATGACTAGTATCATGTTTAGGTTTTATTTCAATATGTGATGCATGATTTTGAGTGCTCCATGATTGAATTTTCAGTTTGATCATATGCTGAATTTATTTATTTTGTGATTCAAGATTATATGATTTAACAAAGATGATGGTGATAATAACCATGTACCATCATAACACACATGTGGGTTGCTATGGATGTTCTTTTCATATGGTATGCCCATATGGTTTTTTTTTAGAACTAAGTGTTTGGTTGGTGGGTAAGCTCCCTTGAAGTCCAAAAGTCCAATGGAATTAGCTATGTGATGCCACATTTCACTCTAAGGAGGCACTTAGTGAAGAACATCAAGGGTTGAGAAACTCTTTTGGTCTAAATTACAACTTTAAACAATTGGTTGTTTGAAAAGCCTAATGTATGCAAGTGTTTGAATTATGGATGTGCTATTGTTTTGAGTTTGGAAAATAGTTGTTTGATAAAGATCCAGTGAGCTATGTGTTTACCCCTTCTATCTTATTTTTTAGGAATTTAAATCATGAAGGCTATGGAAATTACATAATTTTTGTTTTAGCAAGTTTCTATTTTCTTAAAAGTCTCCTTTCAATGTAAGGGCATGTTGCCTAATTTTGATTAAGACTTCCGCTGAAAGTTAGTATTTTTATTTTGAGATTATTGATCAACGATGTACTAGTTTGCACTACAAAGTTATGTACTTTCTTTTATTAATAAAGAAGTTGAATTTTTCTTTACCTTTAATTGCCTTGATTTTATGTGAATTTGTACTATTGAATTTATTTTAAGGCATGTGGTATTGAAAAATAGAAAGTCAAGTGTGTGTAACTTGTAAAGTAACATGACCCAACTCGCCAAATGGTTAAGTCCACTGTTGAATAATGGTGGTTATGTCCAAAACTCAAAATGTGGTAGTTGGGGTGTTACAACCCGTTCTTGATCGCAGCAGCCGAACCCAATTTATCCAGAACCTCCAATGCTCACGTTCAGCTACCACTACCAGTCGTGCTCTATTTTTCCATTCCAACCCAGAATTTCCAATGGAAACTCTGGTTTCCTCAATTCAATCAACACGGCCTGCATGCTCCTTCTTACTGTCGTCTACTACCGTTCTCCTTGTGTAAGCAAGCTTTCCGAACGTTTTTGTTTCTTCTTTAGCTATCTTCTTCTTCTTTGTCTTCTTCAATCGCACCGGTTCAGTTCATTGACCAGTATCCCACCCCTTCGCAGCTCGTTTCCTTCGACCGTCTTCCCCTTTTCATAGCCAACAAAAACCGTTCTCAAACCTCCCCTGCTCACTGCCAACACACTCCGAGACCATTCCAGATTTCTCTCCTCATCGCCCATCTTCACGAATCCAAAATTTTCTGGTGTCGAATTCCCGTCTCTCTCGCTCGGCTCCGCCAACATTTGAACTTTGGTTTAATATGTACATGTTTATTTCATAATCGTGATTGTGTATATATTTACCTATTTTATTTATTTATCCAATTTATTAGTTCAACATTTTATGATTAATGAATATTTGATTTAAATCTCTTTAAGTTATATAATTCTCAAAATTTATTTTATTTATTTATCCTTGGCATAAGTTATATAATTCTCAAAATTTTTATTATTTTAATGTACATAGATTACAAAATTCGGGGTTGTTACAATCTAACCCCCTTCAAAAAAATTTCATCCTCGAAATTTATATAATGTACATAGTGGACACTTCCTATTTCACATTTTTAGTGAAGAGTTGTGGATACTTCTTTTGCATCTCACTTTCTAATTCCCCAGTCGCTTCTTCAATATCATGATGTGTAATACCTAAAATTTTAGTGACATAATAATTAAAACATGAGTTTAAAACACATTTTATTAGCACATATACGTATATATTCATATATATATATATATTTGTTATTGATATGCAATTAATTGGTTAGCATCGAAGTATAAAGGGATATGCATTGATTAATATTAGACATATAGAATTGTTGGGTAAATTACACTTTTCTATTTGAATAAGAAAATAATATTTTAGTATGATATTAATATAGAAAAGTATGTGTATAATGTATTAATTAGATGCACTCATGAAAAATAATATTTCATTTAGTATGATAGCAATATACATAGAGAAGTATATGTGTAAAGGAAATGCATTCATGAATGAAATATCTAATTTGGTGTGATGTTAAGGTATGCATATGTAGGAAGTGATAATCCCACAATGGAAAGATAGAAACACTATTTGGAAGAGGGCCCTATATAAACCCCCCTACTCCACCTATTTCATTCATCCCAAAGACAAGAGTTGAAAATTTCTCTTGCTCTCTCTCTTTGCCTCCTTCTTGGCAACCTTAGTTCTAGTTCTTCTTTGCTTGAGCTATTCTAAATAGTTCGCGAAGTAGTAGCAACGAAGTGCTACAAAGAATTTAGGAAGCAATCTTGAGGTGAGTTTCTTTCCTTTCTTTTAATTTATTATTTTGATTTAGATAATGCTTGCTTGTTTGTTAGTTTGATTTTATTCTTTGCATTTGTGTCATTCAATTATCATGTTGCTCGTGACCAAGAGAGTATGCTCTGTAGTTGCGTCTTATACGATCTTCTACATCAGAAATTGAAAGTCGTTTTTCCTGTTTGAGACAGTATGCTCTGTAGTTGCATCTCGTACGATCTTTTACATCAAAAATCGAAAATTTGTGCTTCTGTTGATTTATGATGTTATACTGTTGGTATGTTTATTTGCTGTTGAAATATTTATTTACTATGTTCTTGCACACAAAATAAGATTAAATAAGATTTCAACCACGTACCGGTACGGGAGAATTTTTGTGTTCTATGTAGAATTTGGAACTGGCTATCAATATTGTCGCCAAAATGGAATGAGTTTCAAGAATGATCCCACTAGAAATGGGTTTGAGTTTCAAAATTGATCTCTCTCCCTAGATCTGGAGCACAGAGGTTATTCCCGTTCGGTCTAAATTACGACTGAATTGATATATTGGTTAAATCAAATTAATCTCTGAAAGTGTTTGATATGCTTGCATTGTTTGGTTGAAATAATGGATTAAATAGATGGGATGATTCACTAGGCTTTTTAGCTCACCCCCCCTATTTTTCACATCTCAGGGACTTAATCAGGTTACAAGGAGATTTATCTATCAAAAGTTTGTATTTATTTCAATGTGGAGCGCATCGGCCCAAGCTAAATCATGCATTTCAGCTTTGTATTTATTTTTCGCTGTAATGGATTATTGTACTTGAAATTTTTGAATGAATAAATGAAGAATCTTATTTACCATGATGTCATTTTGTACATAGACTAATGTACACAGTAACCCTAATGGACTTGGGTCGAAGAAGAAGAAAATGTAGCACGGGTCCGTCTCCTAAGCATCCCAAGATTTTTTATCAAAGAGAGTTGAACCGTCAGATGACGTGGAAGATGGGACTTGGGAGGCGGGGTGTTACAAAGGTGGTATTAGAGCCTAGGCTTTAGATGCCTTGGGCAAGAATTAGAAGGGATTGACTAGTCTGGTAAGACTATTTATTTATTTAATTTGGAAGCCCTACCTCCTATTTTGGAAACTGAAATGATTTTGAAAAATTGTTTTTGAAAAGAGATATATGTTTTCAACGACTTCGTTTGGATACAAAGATTACAAGTTGAGCTAATAGTGGGTAAGCCTTGTCCCGAGTAAAGTTAAACATTGAAAGGGAGACGGGTTATCCCGTTCTATAAAGCACGGTTGCTAAGTAGACTTTGGTTTTGCCGTCCGATCTGGAAGTTGTCCCACCAGCTCATACGAGTAGTCAGAGTTGAAGAAAACACTTATTTTCTTACGAGATAAAACAAGGAGGTGGTAATTGAGGGCTAGAAATTCAGTATGGTCCAAATGAGATGCCAACAAGGATTTGAAAACCTAGGTCTAGGGAAGAGACCTTAAGTAGAGACTTGGGGGTTGCCAAGGGTGGCACAGTGAATCATGAATAAACTTTTAGGGCATAAGTTAGAGAGTGCAAATGTGTGAAAAAATAACACTTGTTTGGTTAGGACATGAGATCGAGAGGATCATGTATCTTTGGTTTTTGTGTGGTATGGGACGCATAGGATTCAGGGATATAAAAGAATCTTGGACTCGGAGAATGACAGACCATGTGTGGTGAGTGATCGGTGGCTTTAGACGAACTTGTTTTCTTATGCTTAGCTGGTATGGTATAGTCAAGTGTAGTAGAGCTTGGGAAGCCTTGGACATCGAGACATTTGCGAAAATTGGTTGGGTGCAGCTATGTCCGGGGTGAAAAAGTAGAAGGGGTAGAGTGGTATGGGACACTTGAACCTGAAAGCTTAAGTGGAAGTGTGGAACCTTGTTGTGCTAGATTGATGGTATGATTGTGTGCTATGCATGCTTTATTGCTTATTTATTTTGAAACCAAATCCCGTACCCATGCACAAAAAGAACGTAGAAGCATAAACTGTTAGGCCACTAAACAAATCGAAGACATAGAGATATGAATCTAGAATCATAATCGTACGAACAATTGATGAGGCAAAAACTGACCGAGTATTAAATTTATAGATAATGGCTGGAACAAGAAGGTACGCTACTCGATCCAGCACTTCTTATGAGAGTGAACAATGAGCACAGGAACTGTCTACTGGAATGGAGGCCCAGATGGGGACCATGATGAATGAAATGTCACAAAGGGTACTAGATCAACTATTGAGGGAACTTCCACAGATAATCCCTCAGATGGCCCCTCAGCCTCAAGTACCTGAACTGATGCAGGTTCAACAAACAACACTTGTTGCTCAAGATCCTGAAAATCAGAGGGCTGAAGAGAATTTAGAAGATGTTGATAGAGATGAAGAAGTTCACCCCTCCTTCCTTTGATAGTACTACAGATAACATTTCAGCGGACCACTGGTACCAAGAGATGGAGGATATCCTCGATGTGATGAAGGTAACTGGGTCTAGACGAGTGGCACTGGCCACACACCACTTCAAAGGACTAGCCAGAAGTTGGTGGCATATGATGAAGATGGAACCTAATACAAATGTTGATGATATGAGCTGGGAGAACTTTACAGAAATCTTCTATGAAATGTTCTTTCCGGAAGCGACATTAGAGAAGCTACAAGAGGACTTTGTTCAACTAAAGCAGAGGGATGTGACCGTAGCTGAATATGAGAGGAAGTTCACTGAACTGGCTAAGTTCTCATCAAGTTTGATCAGGGATGAGAAAAAGAAGGCCAATTGATTCACCTAGGGTCTCTAGATTGAGATCCGAAAATTGATAAAAACAGCCTGTCTGAAGACATATAGAGAAGTAGTAGACAAGGCATTAACCCTAGAACAAGAGTTGAATTTTGAACAAAGGCTTAGAAATAAAAATAAGAGATCAAGAGGTGACAGAGATCACCAAGGAGATCCGAAGAGAAGGAATACCAACTAGAACCAAGGGAACAATATGCCTCAAGGGCAAAATCGACCTAAAATAGAAGAACAATTAGAGCTGGCAAGACGTCAAGGGCGGTGCTTCAACTGTAATCAACGAGGGCACCTATTGAAGTTTTGTCCCAACAAAACCCAGATGCGACAACAACAACAACCTCCAAATAATCAAGGGGGAGAACATAATGTACATGCTCAACAACAACTGCCTCGACAAAATAACAATTAGGAGCAAAATAAAAACCTGGGTCAAGCACAAAATCAGAACCAAGGTCCGGGGCAAAATCAGGCGAGAGTATTTGCTATCCCTGAAGCCCCGAAAGACCAAATCCCTGCTGTCGAAGGTACATTCTTGTTATTTAACACTACTGTGAAACTACTATTTGATTCGGGTGCTTCAAAGTCATTTGTTTTTGAAAAACAAGTTAATAGGTTACGACTAGTAACAAAGACTTTGCCTATAACGTTGAATGTATCAACACCTATAGAAACTTCTGTTACATCAAAGCAAATGTGTACCTGTGACCTTAGGTTTGGGGATAAGCTGATTTGTACCAACCTTCGTGTACTACCATTCCATGGGTATGATGTGATATTGGGTATGGATTGGTTGGATTAGTACGAGGCACAAATCGATTGTCCCAAGAGAAGAGTAACGATAACATTGCCCTCAGGAGAAACCTTCAAGATAGATGGTGATATTCATAAATTGCCTAGAAGCCCAATGATAGCCATGTTGAACTGCTTAAAGCAAAATGAAGACCTTGAATACCTCTTAAAGGAAGATTCTGAAGGACCAAAAGAAATAAGGAATTTAGAAGTAGTCTGGTACTATGAAGATGTGTTTCCTGATGACTTGCCTGGACTACCACCAACTAGAAGCATCGAGTTCAAGATCAAACTTTAACTTGGAACCAAACCCATAGTTATACCTCCTTACCTTATGGTACAAGTAGAACTAATCGAGTTGAAGACCCAATTAGATGAGCTCCGAGCAAAGGATTCATTAGTGAATCACCTTGGGGGGCTCCAGTGTTGTTTGTAAAAAAGAAAGGCGGATCTATGAGACTTTGTGTCAGCTATTGAAAATTGAATCAAGTAACGGTAAAGAACAAATACCCTTTACCAAGGATAGACGACCTATTTGATCAATTAAGAGGAGCCACTCATTTATCAAAAATTGACCTTAGGTCAGGCTATCATCAGTTGAGGATCCGTGAAACAGACATTCACAAGACTGCTTTCAAAACTCGATATGGTAACTTTGAGTTTACAGTAATGCCTTTTGGTCTAACCAATGCCCCGGCAGCATTCATGGACTTAATGAACCGAGTATTTAGGCAATACCTTGACTAGTTTGTCGTGGTATTTGTTGACAACATCCTAATATACTCCAAGTCCAAAGAGGAACACTTGAAGATCGTGTTAGAAACACTTAGAAAACACCGACTGTATGCCAAATACAGCAAGTGTGAATTCTGGATAAAGACAGACAAATTTCTTGGTCATGTAGTATCAGCAGAAGGCATTTCTATGGATCCCGAGAAGCTGGAGGCTGTCATGAATTGGAAGCAACTAAAGACAGTTACGAAAATCAGGAATTTCTTAGGCTTGGCTGGATACTACAGAAGGTTCATACAAGATTTCTCTAAACTAGCAGAACCTATAACCAAGCTAACTAGGAAAGGAGTTAAGTTCAATTGGGATGAGAAGTGCGAAAAATCATTCCAAGAACTGAAGAACATATTAACTACGGCCCCGTCCTAGTTACTCAAACCCATGGGATTACTTTTACCCTTTATAGTGATGCATCATTAAATGGACTGCGAGCAATATTGATGCAAGGAAGACAAGTAGTCGCTTATGCCTCGCGACAACTGAAGGTCCATAAGAAGAACTATCTCACTCATGACCTAGAATTAGCAGCCATTGTATTCGCCCTGAAGATTTAGAGACATTACTTTTATGGTGAGAAATTTGATCTATTTTCAGATCACAAGAGCTTGAAATCCATCTACACCCAAAAGGAGTTGAACCTTAGGCAACAGAGATGGATGGAGTTCTTGAAAAACTATGATTTTCAATTACACTACCATCTAGGGAAGGCCAATGTAGTGGCTGATGCCTTGAGTAGAAAGTTCAACAAACAAGAGGAAGAGAAAGGCCAGATGTACCAGTTGATCAAGGACTTCAGGCTGGGTGTAACTCTAAATAAAACACAAGCCTTCCTCTACACTATGTCTTGTCAACCGAATCTTCTGCATCAAATCAGGGATGAACAAAGACAAGACAAAGGGCTTACCAGTCTGATTGAGGGAGTTACATACGGTAAGCATTCTGATTTTAGGTTAGATGCTGAGAATATCTTAAAGTTCGGGAAAAAGATCTGTGTACCTCAAAATGGACAAAGTAAACAGACAATACTAGATGAGGCTCATCAGACCAAGTATATGATGCATCTAGGAGGAGATAAAATGTACGAAAACCTTAAAAAGACCTACTGGTGGAGGGGCATGAAAAGGGACATAACCTAATATGTCTCTAGATGTTTGACATGTCAGCAAGTGAAGGCAGAGCACAAGAAACTTTCAGGGATGTTACAACCACTTTCGATACTAGAATGGAAGTGGGACAGCATCGCGATGGACTTTGTTAGCGGCCTGCCAAGGTATCAGAAGGGGGAAGACACTGTATAGGTGATTGTGGATTGTTTAACGAAGGTAGCTGACTTTCGACCCATTCGATCTACAAATTTCGTTGGGAAACTTGGAGAATTATATGTCAAGGAAATTGTAAGACTCCATGGTGTTCCCACAACCATCGTGTTGGATAGAAATGCTAGGTTCACTTCTCAGTTCTGGCAGAGTTTACAGAAAGAGCTAGCAAGCAGACTCACCATGTGCACTGCATTCTATCCTCAGACCGATGGGCAATCTGAAAGGGTCATCCAAATATTAGAAGATATGTTGAGATCTTGTGTTCTAGATTTTAAAGGGAACTGGAGCAAGTATCTACACCTAGCAGAGTTTGCCTATAACAATAGTTATCAAGCAAGTATCAAGATGGCTCCATATGAGGCTCTTTATGGGAGGCCCTGAAGATCACCAACTTGTTGGGCTGAACTCGAAGATGATGTTCTTATTGGTCCAAATTTGGTGGAAGAAATGAACAACCAAGTCAAACTGATATGAAAGAGATTGGCTACAACTCAAAGTCATCAAAAGAGCTATGTTGATAACAGAAGGAGACCCCTAGAGTTCCAAGTAGGAGATCAAGTGTTTCTAAGAATCAATCCTCAAAAAGGAATTAAGAGGTTTAGATTCAAGGGGAAGTTATCGCCAAGATTCATTGGACCCTTTCAAATACTTAGGAGAATCGAGGAATGCGCTTATAAGTTGGAGCTACCAAATCGAATGTCCTCAATGCATAATGTATTCCATGTATCGATGTTGTGGAAGTACGAACCAGACCCATCACATATCATACACTGGGAGGAAGTTGCAC
>JAJIYU010015297.1:0-12758 GCA_030144865.1 Tinospora cordifolia
CAAGCTTTCATTGGAATTTAACACTATCAAAAGCCTATCAAGAGGTTATAAAACTTTGGGTATTTATTTTAGAATCTACAGGGCAAACTAACACAATCTAACCACATATCTAAGATCTACTCATCACCAGGAGTGTTTTGGTATGACTTTTACTCACGGTGGGAAAATACCCAATTTTTAGGTACGGTATAAAACACTAATTTTACTAAAAATTACACTGATAGGATTGTAGTATTTAGCTTATATAGCATTTTTGTAACTAGAATTTGGAGAAATAGCTTACCCGCACGACGAATCCAGCGAAAAATCGGATTTTCCGTGTATTTCGTTTCTCTTTCGTTTTCTGTCTCTGCGTTCTGGAATCGAAGAACGAAAATAAAATAAAATAAAAATCACGCTTTAAACAAAATAAGCCGTGATTGTTATATAAAACTGAAAATAATCCCAAGTTTAACCCAGTTTAGAAACTAATTCCAATTTACCTTGGTTTTAATTCCATAAATACCTACCTTATATAAACTATTTCCAATTTTACATTGGTTTTAATTCCATAAATACTTACCTTTTATAAATAATTCCATATGCGTTTACCTTATATAAATTAATTCCATATGCGTATACCTTATATAAATTAATTCCATATGCGTATACCTTATAGAACTTATTCCCGATTTTACCCCAAATCATATATTTACTTATAATATTTTTTTAATAATTTTTGATATTTTTGCCCCAGTTCTCTCTTTTTTTTCAAAATTAGTTCAAAAAGACCCCTATAAGTATCCTTTTTGTTTTCCGATTTTTTTCCAACTTCAACCAACGTGATTTATTTTATTTCTTTAATAAATATTGTAATAAACATTTAAATCTTGTTTCCGAACATTTTTATATTTATTTAGTATTTTTAAAATTTATTTATTTCTTTTTCTAAACCTCTGTATATATTACATTTTATACATAATATAGTTTAACTAATTTATAAGCGTAACTTGTATTCGTAATCTTGTATATAATTAACACGTATGTACACGAGTGGTCCGTACAAATACGTGTATTTATACACATTTATCTTTATTTAAATTAATTTATATGTCATAAAAATTACGGATTGTTACAGATATGATCTAAGGACCTATTTTAACGGTGGATTTAGATAAGAATCTCAAGGCTTGATGTTGGGTAAGAAGATGAGAAAAAAATGGAGGAAACATCAAGATTAAGAATTTAAAATAAGGGTTTTACCTTATAAATCAATGTGTGTGCTTCAGTTTGGTGAGATTTCTCTTTGATTTGGAACAATTAAAATTTGCAAGAGAAAAAGAAAATAGACTAGGGGTCAAGGAAATAAAAAGGATTTGATTTTTATAGTGAATGGGATAGAGGAGTGATGATAAGGGAGTTGATGAAGATAAGATTAGAAAATTTAATGAGCCGATTAGGGAGATTGAATAGAAAAAGGAGGATTATTAAAATTTAAGTAGCCAATTAGAGAGAGGTAGTAGGGATAAGTGGATCATTAGTAAGATAAGATTAGGAAATATAAAGAGACAATTAGAGAGAGAGTGGGAATAGGTGGCTCATTATTAAGATAAGATTAAAAAATTTAAGGAGCCAATTAAAGAGAAGGAGTGGGGATATGTGTCTCATTATTAAGATAAGATTAAAAAATTTAAGGAGCCAATTAAAGAGAAGGAGTGGGGATGGGTGTCTCATTATTAAGATTCATTATTAAAATAAGATTAGAAAATTTAAAGTGTAATGACCCGTATTTTTGGGCATTGAGTCGACAAATTTGACATGTATTTTTATGTTTGAATTAATGAATTATAAATCAAAATACATAATTTTATGGATATTGTATAATTTAATGTGTGCATTAAAGGGTAATACGTAATTTTCGGCAATGGTATTAATTAATGTTGGCATTAAGTGAAAAATAAAACAAATAATGATAATGATGATAACAAATATTTAATGAGAGCTTAGTTAGAATAAAAAGATGAATGACAAGAATTAATTTCTATATATATATATATATATATAGGTATGTATTGAGGTAGGTATATATGTAACACCCCAACCCCTTAAAAACAGATTTAAGCTCAACCACAAGGCGGGTTGGGTCCAATGTTACATTTGCAAGTACACAACTTGTATCACATTTCATTATCTCAAGTCTTATTACTTTTCAAAGAGCACACAACCCAAATAATTTAATTTTTTTAAAAATAAGACTATTACAAGATAGACAAAAGAAAAAATTCAATCTTTATTTATTGAATAAAATAAAGGGATACATGCTTGAAATTTAAATAACAAAAAAGGAGTACATAACTCAAAAATAAAATTCAGCAGAAGTTAAATAAATCAAAAGTGGGCAACATGCCTTACATTAGAAAAAGATTCTAATCATCTATGGTCTTCATATTTCATTCTCTGAAAAATATTAAAGAGAGGGGTGAGCACATAACCCAATGGATTATTCATCAAACTGCTAATTTACTAATTCAAATTAAAAGTACACCCAAATTCAATCACTTACGACCATTAAGTGTTTCAAACAATGTCTTGTTAGTGTTGTATATTTGACCAAAAGGAGTTTTAAACCCTTTACGTTATTCATTAAAATATTCCTATTCTAGGATGGAATGACGATTCATCTTGTCACATTCCATTGGAAACAAGGATCACATGTCCACATTCCAAGTATTTTAAAACACATCCACACTGAGTGATGTTACTCATATACACTAAGTATATGCAAACAACACCCATAACATCACTTAGACTACTATGATGGTACGTGGTTATTATCTTTACTTTCTTATATTTGAATTCAAAAATATGATAGTGAATCATAACAATTGATATCAGAATTTAAATAATCAAGAAAACATGGCAAACATACATGGCATGCTTGAAAACTCAAAAATAAACCTAAGCATGATTTCTAAGCATGTTATGCTATCATGCATGAATTAAAATATAAAAACATGCTAATTGAAAAAAAAACATGATCAAACATGCTTCAAACTGAAATATAAACATGCTGAAATCTACAATATAACATGATTGAAAAACTAAAAACAAACATGAATGCACTAAAGGCTTGAAGTAGTAAAATAAGAGTTTTAGAAATCCCCTCCACCTCAATTCGAGTTTCTTATTAAATCTGGCAGAGGTTCCCCTTATCTACCACTTTCAGAATTTCACGAACTTTCAAACAACAACAAAAGCACTCAAAACAACTCAATAGAATTGAAATTAAAGCTTCTCACTTGTGAACACAAGAAAAGTGAAAAGAGATGCCAAGAAGAGGGCTTAAAACAAATAAAGAGGGAAGTGTCAACTCTTTGCTTTTGGATGAGATGAATGTGAGCAAGAGGGGGTTTATATAGATATTCATGAGCACAAGGGAGGACGGTTTGGGTAGCTTGGGCAACTCACAAGTTGAACAACTTTCTATACACAAAGGGGGATGGCTTGCTCAAAGAAGGTAAGTGTGCATTAGGGTTTTCTATTCTTGATGTGGGCCCAAATTTGACTCTTTTTTGCCTTCCTATTTGTGTGTGAACACAAATTAGATCTTAAATATTTGCCTAATCTCTTGGGACACTAACTGTGAGGAGATAATCTCTTGGGACACTAACTATGAGGAGATATTGTGAGCATGAACATTTTCTAATGTTGTTTAGCAAGTAGATTTGAGAACATGATTCTTTTCTTATCCATTCTGTTAACTTGGGTGTCACTCTTGGTGTGTTAGAAACTTTTTTTCTTTGGACATCCAACCATAGGAGTATAGTATCAAAACATTAGAGACACTATATCATAGTTTAATATATAAATCTAAGCTTAAGGAAACTCTCTAATTAATTCAAGCTCCAAGTATGGTGCGCCCTTTAGTGTACACCCATATGTTGGCAACACAAAAAGATAGAATGACAACTTTCTAATTTGGTTTTCTTCTTACGTATAGGGGATGGCTAGGGTTTTGTGAAGCTTTGTTCACATTTCAAACCCTTCTAAATTGGTTAGTTCGCATGTGTACAAGCACACATACACATACATGGTCGGTTAGGACAAAATGGGGTGTGGTGCACATGATCAAGCATGGTGTGCATGGAATCACTCTTCATGGATTTTCGATTTTCAATGGGACGTCTCATTCTCTAGGATAGGTGTGGTCTACTTGATCAGTTGTGTGGTACAAGAGATCATTTTCAAGTATTCAAATAATGGAAATGTCCCATGGAGCTTTGGGTAGGGCGGGGGCACACATGATTATGGTGTTCCACCCATATGACTTGCATATGCTTAGGGTGGCTGTGACTTCATGGGTTCACAAAAATCAAATAAAAATTTATATCTCCTTATTTATAAGGAATTATGATTTATAACCTATGGCATTGGAATCACATGAAAATTTTAAGAATTTCAATATATAATTTGGCCAAATTAGTTTTTATTTACTTTCCTTATTTAAATCCCATTGCATTGAAGGTACTATAAAAATGAAAATCCAAATCTTGCCCAATTGTCCTGATTTTTGGATATGTTATTTATTTTGTTAGTTCATGTTATCCCATTTCGTTTTGAGTCATTTTGATTCTCCAAAGTACCCTAAATGCCAATTCTTTCTAATTTGGACTCCCTGAAGGATGTTTGGCAAATAAAAACCCTAAATTTGAATAATTGTTCTAATTTTTAGATTTGTTGTCTAATTAGTTGGTTCATATCACCTTAATTTGTTTCAGGTTGTTTTGGGTCCCTAAGGGTCACCAAATGAGACTTTTGAAAACCTGCCAAATTTAGCCCCGAAATGAGTCCAATTTCATTTTGCACCCAAATTTCACTTAATAGACATTAAATTTCATTTCATCAAGTACAAAATTTTCAGGGTATCACAACTAACCTCCGTACAAAAATTTCATCCTCAAAATTTGTACATAACTTAGGATTTTTAGTGAATAGATGTGGATACTTGGTCTTCATCTCACTTTTGAGGTCCTAGGTAGCTTCTTCCATCCCGTGATATTTCCATAGTACCTTCACCAATGGGATATCTTTCGTTTGTAGCCTCTGTACTTTATGTTGAAGATTCTTACTGTTGTTTCCTCATAAGTAGCATCATCTTGAATATTCATTTCCTCCCAGTGGATGATGTGAGAGGGGTTAGGTTCGTACGTTCTTAACATGGATACATGGAATATGTTATGAGTTGAAGTTATTCAACTTGGTAGGTTCAAACTCATAAGCACATTCTTCGATTCCTCTAAGTATTTCAAAGGGTCCGACAAACCTCGGAGATAACTTCCCTTTGAATCCGAACCTCTTGATGCCCTTTTGAGGACTAATTCTCAAAAATACCTTGTCCCCAACTTGGAACTCTAGTGGTTTTCCCCTCTTGTCAACATAACTCTTTTGATGACTTTGTGCTATAGTCAGCCTCCTTTATATTAACTTGACTTGGTTATTCATTTCTTCCACCAAATCTGGTCCAATTAATACATGATCTTTGAGTTCAGCCCAATAGGTAGGTGATGTGTGGGGTCTTCCATAAAGAGCCTTGAATGGAGCCATCTTAATACTCATCTGATAACTATTGTTATAGGAAAACTCTACCAAGTGTAACTATTTGCTCCAATTCCCCTTGAAGTCCAAAACACAAGACCTCAAAATATCCTCTAAAATTTGGATAAATTTCTTAGACTGACCATCCGTCTGATGGTGAAATGATGTACTCATGGAGAGCTTAGTTCCCATTTCCTTTTGTAGACTTAGTTCCCATTTTCTTTTGTAGACTCTGCAAGAATTGTGAAGTGAAGTGAAAGTCTCTGTCAGACACAATAGTCTTGGGCACACCAGGAAGCCTAACAATTTCTTTCACATAAATTTCTCTCAGCTTACTAACTTAATCTATGGATCTAATCAACAAGAAGTGAACCACTTTGGTGAAATGATCCACAATTTCCCAAACAGTATCTTCTTTCTAATTCCTGGGCAAACTACTGACAAAATCCATGGCAATGTTATCCCACTTCCATTTAAGAATAGGGAGTGGTTGTAACATTCCAAAGGGTTTCTAATGTTCTGCTTTTGCTTGTTGACAAGTTAAGCACTTGACAACATGCTTAGCCATGTCCTTCTTCATTCTTCTCCACCAGTAAGTCTTTTCGAGGTTATCGTACATCTTATCTTCACCTAGATACATTGTATATTTGGTCTGATGGGCCTCATCCAGTATGGTCTGCTTATTCTGTCTATTTTGAGGTACACAGATCATCTCCAAAGCCTCAAGATATTTTTAGCATCTAACCTGAAGTCAGAATGCTTACCTTATTCAACTCCCTCTATCAGACCCACAAGCCACTTTCTTGCCTTTGTTCCTCCCTGATCTGATGTAGTAGATCTGGTTGGCAAAACATGCTATAAAGGTAGGCTTGCTTGTCATTAAAGGTTATCCCCAACCTAAAGTCTTTGATCAACTGGTACATCTGGCCATTTTCTTCATCCTGGTGGTTGAACTTTCTACTCAAGGCATCAACCACCACATTGGCCTTCCCCTGATGGTAGTGTAATTGAAAATCATAGTCCTTGAGGAATTCCATCCACTTACGTTGCTCGAGGTTCAACTCTTTATGAGTATAGATGTATTTCAAGCTCTTGTGATCTGAAAACAGATCGAATTTCTCACCATAAAAGTAGTGTCTCCAAATCTTCAGGGTAAATACAATGACCACTTATTCTAGGTCGTGAGCAGGGTAATTCTTCTCATGGACTTTCAGTTGTTGTGAGGCGTAAGTGAGTACTTGTCTTTCCTATATCAACATTTTTCCAAGTCCACTCAGCGAAGCATTAGTATAAGGATATAGGTAACACCATGGGTTGAAGTAACTATAATAGGGGTTGTATTCAATCTCTCCTTCAGCTCTTGGAATGATTGTTCATAATTATTCCAATAAAATTTAACTCCTTTCCTGGTCAGCTTGGTCATAGGTTCTGCTAGTTTGAAAAAATCTTGGATGAACCTTCTATATTATCCAGCCAGGCCTAAGAAGCTCCTAATCTCTATAATTGTCTTAGGCTGCTTCCAATCCATAACAGCGTCCAACTTCATTGAGTCTACAGACATGCCTCTTACCAATACTACGTGACTAAGAAACTTGACCATCTTTATCCAGAACTCACACTTGTTGAACTTGATGTATAATTGATGCCTTTTGAAGGTCTTCAACACTATCTGCAAGTGTTCTAAGTGTTCAGCCTCTAACTTGGAGTAGATTAGGATGTCATCTATGAATACCACCACAAACTGGTCACGATACCGTCTAAACACTTGATTCATCAAGTCTATGAGTGTCCTGGGGCATTGATCAAACCAAAGGGCATCACAGTAAATTCAAAGTGTCCATATCTTGTTTTGAAGGCAGCCTTGTATTTATCAGATTCCTTGATTCTCAACTGGTGATATCCTAACCTAAGATCAATCTTTGAGAAATGAGTGGTTCCTCTCAATTGATCAAATAAGTTATCAATCCTTGGCAAAGGATATTTATTCTTCACTGTAGCTTGGTTCAACTTCCGACAATCGACACAAAGTCTCATAGAGCCATCCTTCTTTTTTACAAACAATACCGGAGCTCCCCTAGGTGATTAACTTGGTATCTGATGAATCCTTTTTCTTGAAGCTTGTTGAGTTGAGACTTCAACTCAATCAGTTCCATTGGTGCCATTCAATAAGGAGGTATGGCTATAGGATTAGTTTCAGGGTAGAGTTCAATCTTAAACTCTAACTCTCTAGTAGGTGGTAGTCCAGGTAAGTCGTCTGGGAACACATCTTCATACCTACTAACTATTGCTAGGTCTTGTATCCTTTTCAATTCAAGGTGTTCTTTTTCAGAGAGTTCTTCGAACTCATTCTTCTGCCTTAAGTAGTTCAACATGGCTGTGGTTAGACTTCTCGGTAGTTTTCGCATATCTTCGTTGATTTTATATGTTTCCCTAAAGGTAGGGTTATGGTCACTTGTCTTTTAGGACAATCTATCTGGGCTTTGTATTGGTCTAACCAATCTATCTCCAAGATTACATCATAGCCATAAAAAGGTAAAGTATATAGGTCAACTATTGTAAACTTATCCCCGAATCTTAGGTCACAACTACACATTCTTTTTGAAGTCTTAGTGGTCCCTATTGGTGTGGACACATTAAAAGTTATAGGTAGTGTTTTTGTCACAAGTTGTAACCTATTAGCTAGTTCTTCAGAGATAAAAGACTTAGAGGTACGTGAGTCAAATAACAATTTCACAGTAATATTAAACAACAAAAATGTACCTTCCATTGTGGGAACCTAGTTTTTTTGACCTTCAACAGTGAACATGCTGGCCTAGTTTTGCCCATGACCCTGGTTATGCCCCTAATTGGCATTCGACTGATGTTGCCTCCCCTGAGGATGGTCGTTCTGACCTCCTCCCTGCTATGGCTATTGCTGAGGCGCCTGAGCAAGTGTAGTTGGGCAATTTTGTAATACCTCATAATTTTGTCAAATAACTTAAAAAAATAAATAAAATTGACAAAATTTAAAGTTCTTGAGTGAAAATTATAAGATTTATTGAGAAAAATTCTAAATAATTGGAGGAAAATAAGATCTTAATATTAGTACGATCTAGCAAATGATATAAGATAAGTAGAATTATCAAATATTATTTGTATAAGAATTATTTTATAATTATACAAATAATGGAACAATTATGAAATTAATTATCAAATATAAAGTAAGAAGAGTGAATTATATATATATATATATACATATATAATTATTTTTGCTTCTTTGAAAATAAAAATAAATATATAGAAAATTATGAAATAAAGAATGAAGGAAAAATGGAATAAAATATCAAATAAATGCAATATTAAGAGTTAGAAAGGAAAAATCAATAAAATAGAAGGATGAAAGCTATTTACACAAGTTAGAAGGTGAAAGATTAGTCTATAAGTGGCAAAACTCGGATAATAGAAACAATTTGATATTAGAAACTGCATCCAACGGTCAGAAACACTCAATCTTCACGATCTGAAATCCAATGGCTCAGATTAAGCTCGCATCGTGAGTCTAGGAGTACCAAATCACGCAAATCCAACGGCCCAAACTCGATCAGCCAGATCAACGGTCCAGATCGAGGCGCTCAACGACGATTGCGAATGAGTATTGCGATTAAGGATCATCCGACGGACCGGGCGAGTTTCGTTTTCGCGATCCGCCGTGCTGCGATCGAGGAAGATCCAAGGGTCTAGATCAAAGCCGCTCGATTTTGCAATCCGTCGTGCTGCGCTCGAGAATAATCCAACGGCCGAGATCTCACCTGCCCGATCCAACGGCTGACGATGCACGTGCCAAAATGAGTTCGCGATTCAGTGTTGCGATCGAGGACGATCCGACTGTTACGATCTAATGCTCCGAAAATAAAAACCAAAAATTCGAATAATCCGAAATTAATGCTTTAAAAATCTGAAAAATTAGTTTCTAAATTCCCAAAAATTCCCAAAAATTTACTTGCTAATCTCCTATGCTTGGGGGGCATGAAATTTTGAAGAATTGGAAAGTTTTCCACGAGATGACACCACAAACTTGTCATTCTTTACCCTTTTGAACTCTATATAAACACCCCCTTGCTCACAATTCATCTCATCCCAAGAAACAAGAGTTGAATTGTCATCTTGTTCTCTAAGCCCACTTCTTGGCTCCCCTTCTCACCATTCTTTTCCCTCTTGAGTGTGAGAAGTTCTTGGTTGGGAGATTCTTCTTCTTGGGTGATTTTCTTAGTGCTTGAACATTGAGAGCTCTTGTCCAAACTTTGGGGGAAACTACATCTCAAGGTGGAAGTGATTTTTCTTACATCCTTTTTTTCTTATTCAAAGTTCTAGCATGTGCATTGGTTGTTTTGCTTTTGAAATCAAAAATAATTTCAGTTTAAGTATTCTAAAATATATTTCAGTTTTAGATTGGATTCTTGTTTGCATTTATGCATGCATAATAATCATGCCATGTTTAGTATCATGCTTAGGCTTTATTTCAAAATATGATGCATGATTTTGAATGTTCCATGATTAAATTTTTAGTTTGATCATATGCTGAATTTATTTATTTTAGTTTCATGTTCTGAAATTTATCTTATGATTCAAAAATATATAATTTAACAAAGATGATGGTGATAATAACCACGTACCATCATAACACACATGTGGATTGCTATGGATGTTCTTTTCATATGATTAGTTCATATGGTTTTAAGACCAAAGTACTTGGTTGGTGGGTAATGTCCCTTGAAGTCCAAAAGTGCAATGAAATTGGCTAAGAAAGGCTATATTTCACTCTAAAGAGGTACTTTGTTAAGAACATCAAGGGCTTCAAAACCCTTTTGGTCTAAAATCTCAACTTTAAACAAATGAATGCTTGAAATGTCTAATGTATGCAAGTGTTTGAAATATGAATGTGTTATTGTTTTGAATTTGAAAAATGGTTGTTTGAAAAGGATCCATTGAGCTTTGTGCTCACCCCTTCATCTTTTTTTTTTTCAGGAAATTAAACTATGAAGACTATGAAAATTTGAATAGTTTCTAGTTTAGCAAGTTTCTATTTTTTTTAATGTAAGGGCATGTTGCCCAATTTTGAATAAGTTTTCCGTTGGAATTTTATTTTATTTTAGAGGTTATGAGTTTATTTGATCAACAATGTAATAGTTTACATTATAAAGTTATGTACTCTCCTTTTTATGAATAAAGAAGTTGAATTTTTCTTTATCTCTAATTGCTTTGATCTTTTTAATGATATTTATATTCTTGAATCTATCCTAAGGCATGAGGTATTGATAAATAGAAAGTCAAGTGTGTGTCACTTGTAAAGTAACATGACCCAACTCGCCAAATGGTTAAGTTCACTATCGAATAATGGTGGTTATGTCCACAACTCAAAGAATGTGGGGGTTGGGGTGTTACAATTTTTTAGCAAGATGACCCTTCTATCTACACACATAGCACAACCCTTGCCTCCTGACCTATTCTTTAAACTCACTTGGGGTCCGCCCCTGTTTCTTAGGTGCTTTTCTCGCATTCTTGCTTTTTTTTTCTAAGACTCATGATATTTTCATTCTCGGGCCTTTTATTCTTTTTCTCAACCTTTGTTTTAGGTTGAGTTCTTGTTCTAATGTTAAGGCCTTTTCTATGATGTCTTTGTAAGTCTTTAAGCCCAAAGTCTTCAATATTTTTCGGATTTCCATCTTGAGACCTTGTGCAAATTGATTGACCTTCTTTTTCTGCTCCTTGATCAGATTTAGTGAGAATTTGGCGAGTTCCATGAACTTCCTTTCATATTCGGCTATAGTCATGTCCCTCTGATTCAATCGAACAAAGTCCTCCTGTAGCTTGCTTAAGGTTGCTTCTAAAAAGAACTTTTTATAAAAGATCTCTATGAAATTCTCCCAGCTCATAGCATTGACATCCACATTCGGGTCCATCCTCATCATATGCCACCAACTTTTGGCTGGTCCTTTGAAGTGGTGTATGGTCAGTGCCACCCGTCTTGACCTAGTTACCTTTAGTACATTAAGAATTTCTTCCATCTCTTAGTACCAATGGTCTGTCGAGATGCAATCTATAGTACCATCAAACAAAGGAGGGTGGAACTTCTGTAGCTCTATTAACATCTTCCTCTGTTTCTCATCCTTTAAACCCTCCTGATCCCTCTGACATTCGGGATCTTGGGCCACAAGTGCTGGCTATTGAACTTGGATGGGTTCAGGTAATTGAGGCTAAGGAACTGCCTAAGAGAGTATCTAAAGTAAAACCCTCATCAGTTAATCCATAACTCTTCGAGCAACTTCATTCATCATATTCTCCATTCGAGCCTCCATGCCAGTAGGTATTTCTTGATCCCCCTGCTCTATCTCGTCAGAAGTGGTAGATCGGGTAGCGTACCTTCTTGTTTTAGCCATTGTCTATAAATTTAACACCTTGTTAGTATTTGCCTCATCAAATGTTCATATTATCATGACTAGATTCATGTTTCTAGGTCTTCGATTTGTTCAATGGCATAACAGTTTATGCTTCTAGGTTCTTTTCATGTATGGGTACAAGATTTTGTTTCAAGGCAAATAAGCAGTGAAACATACATATCACACAATCATACAATCAAGCTAGCACAGCAAGGTTCCAAGCTTCCACCTATGCTTTCAAGTTCAAGTGTCCCATACAACTCTACCCTTTCTACTTAGGCTTTCACCCTGAACAGAGTCGCACCCAAACAATTTCGCGAATTGCTCAATAACTAAGGCTCCCAAGCCCACTATACTCCACCATCCCATACTAGCAAACATAAAGAAACCCGTTCTGCCAGAGTTATCGATCATTTACCACAAATGGCCCATCATTCTCCGAGTCGAAGCTTCCTTAACCTTGAATTCCTATGCATCCCATACTACATAGAAATTGAAAGATATAGAAGCTTCCCAGTCCCATGTCTTGATCAAATAATTTTCTGTTTTCATGCAAGTTTCAATTTCTAGCTGTTAGTTGCATAGCAAACTAATGTCATAGCAGGTTAAAGGTTGCATTTTAGAAGCAAATAAGTAAGATTAAAGTTGAAATTACACACATTGGTTATTATTACATATAATTATAGTTTTGCATGATGTAACGACTTATAAACCTTGATTTGATGTAATCTGTTACTCTTTTATAAGAAATGATGTCTGGGAAGGAAA
>JAJIYU010015298.1:0-12757 GCA_030144865.1 Tinospora cordifolia
AATGTTCATATATACTTCTATGCTAACTAATTAATTGCATACCAATGACAAATATACATATATGTATTTATATATAAATATATACGTATATGTGTTTTAATTTCAACTTTCGGTTATTACGTTACTAAAATTTCAGGTATTACAAATATTATGTCACAAAAAATTCAGGTATTACAAAAGTAGAGTGAGCAAATAACAAGCTCAACGAATAATCTAACTTATGGTATTATACAGCCATCATATGCATAAAAACATGCAAGGCAAAAACAAATTTAAATCACTGGTAAATGAGATAAAAATAACATATATGCATCATGTAATGTGTGAACATGCATTCGATTTCAATAACATGCATCTTTATAAAAACATGAGTCATCTCCCCCTCCTTCGAGATAACAGAGCGAATCTGCTCCTCACTGTGCAAATGAGGAGTGTACCAGACCTCTAGTTATCCAATTATCTATTCATTTCTTTCTCATTCATCTCATGCCAGGAATGCACTAACCAAGATTACCACAATGGTCAATCTTGTGAGTTTGTTCCCAGAGACTATAACCAATAGAAATGCAGTCATGTCAATAACCTACTTAGGTACGTAATTGACATGCTACAATGCATCAAAATCATTTCATGGAATTCAAATAAGTATGAAATGTGATATATATCATTCTATTTAATAAAAATCAACAGTTTTAATTTAATACCAATGTCAGATATAATACCACAAGTAAAGATTACTCACAAAATTATTGTCCAACCAGTTCCTAATATCAAATAACAATCTATCTCCATAGCACCAATCAAATCTTGTCATCACAAATCATTTTACATGCATTAAATCAAATTCAACTCATTTGAATTTATTTTATGAATCATTTTTTACGTATTTACAACTCATATTTGACCCAATATACACATTTGCTCTCATGTATTCGTGCACAATAACTTGGATATGCTCAATAATCTTTAAGATTATTTTTCTGCTCATATAATATATTTTTATAGAAGAAAATATCAAAAATAAACTTTTTAATTATATTTTTAACTAAATTTTAATTTTCAGTAAATAACCCTATTGGTCAATCGCTCACCAAAATTCCTATTGATATCCAAAATTCATGAATTTGGTGTCGATGGGTACGAATTATCATTCTCTACATTTCTATGGCCTCCAATTAAACTTTTATTGGGGTTTAACACCATCAAAAGCCTATCCAAAGGTTATAAAACTTTGGGTATTTATTTCAAAATATACAGGATAAATGAACAGAAACTAACTACATATTTGAGATCTACGCATCACCAGCAGTGTTTTGGTATGATTTTTACATAGTTTTACTCACGGTGGGAGAATACCCCATTTTTGGGTACTGCTATAGAACACCCTCTACAGTAAGAATTATACCCCTTGGTTCGTAATACTCGACTTATCTAACATCTTTGTAACAAGAATTAGGAAAAATGTCTTACCTGTATGTCGAATCTATTGAAAAAGCGAATTTTCCCTTTGGCGCTGTGTTTCGTTCTTCTTGGCTTTCTGGAGTCAAAAAATAAAAGGAAAAAAACACAAATCACAATTAAAAAACAAAGCCACCGAAAATTTTATATAACTAAAAATAATTTCAATTTTACCCTAATTTAGAAAATTAATTCGTTAAACACTAACCTTATATAACTTTTTTCCAATTTTACCTTTACTTTAATTTTATAACTACATACCTTATATAAATTAATTTCATAATCATATACATTATATAAATTAATTTCATAACCATATACCTTATATAAATTATCCTATTTTTACCTAAATCATATATATACTTATAACTTCCCTTTTTTATATTTTTGCCCCAATTCTCCTTTTTTTTTTCTGAAATCAGTTCAAAAAGGCCCCCATAAGTAGTCTTTTTGTTTTTCGATTTTTTTCAACTTAAACCAATGTGATTTATTTTATTTCTTTAATAAATATGGTAATAAACATTTAAATCGTGATTCTGGACATTTTTATATTTATTTAATATTTATAAAAATTTATTTATTTCTTTTTCGCGAACCTCGTATATATTTTTTTACTTAAACATTATTTATATATATATATATGTAGGTGTACAATACATACTTTTACACTCATACGTCATGTCAACGTGTCATAAAAATTTGGGCTGTTATAGATATTGTCTCTACCTTAGCCGTCACTGACTAAGTGTAGCGATTTTTTTTGGCAAGAGTCGAACTTGAGTCTCCCAAAAGCGCTCGGCATTAGTAAGGCTCGCAGTTGCTCATTTAGCCCAGGCATCGCTCTAGTGTCGAATCGATGTGGGATATTACATAAGCTTTGATACCAATTTTGGTATCAGAGTAATCATCTCGTTCTAACCCAACAACTATCGCCTAGGCTCCCATACCACTTTTGTAACACTCTGCCTCCACCCTACCCAAATTGTCTCGGCACATTCACGTCATATGCTTGTTTGCTAGACATCTCGTGGACCGCCTGGGTGGCGGGTAGTGTCACATTATTTCTCTCTTTCTTTTGATCCCAATTCTATGAGACAAACACTTAAACATATTTCATAAAGCACAAGTGAAATAATTTGATAAAATAAATCAATATTATTAATTGAATTGAATACTTATGAAGTACAATGACCCTTGAACTTTATTACATTAAACTGAACTTTAACATAAAATAGAAATTAAGGCTAACATGCCCGACTTAAACATTTCAAGAATTTTAACTCTAACTACGTAGGATTCATTCAGAAATTCTTAAAAGGTTAGAAGAGGAAGGGTCAGCTTACACACCCAATGGATCATTCTAAATATTTAACTTATTATTTCAAATCAAATAAAACATGCATAACAAATATTTAAAAAGATTATGTAATTCAAACAGTTGTTTGTTATCAGTTTATGTTAAGACCGGAAGGATTATGCCTCAATATTCTATATTTAAGATATCAAATCAAATTCAGATCTTTAAACATATCTTGATGAAGTGAGGTTAAATCTGAACCCTTAGTTCACATCCTAAAAATACCCATTTGGAGCACTCATGACGAAAATTCATCATCATGCCGGTACATGTTTAAAATCTTTGTTTAATCTTTTAATAATGATAAAAAAATGGCATAATAATTTTATGATAATAGTAAATAGCATGTATTCATGGAAATGATATCATAGCATGGATCATATCATCACAATCATGCATCATGAACGTATAATCCTAAGCATGCATTTCTAGGCATGCCATGTATAATCACGACATGTATAATAATCGCATATAAGTTAAGCAAACAACCATGCACATAATACTTGAAGCAAAATAATGAGATAAAATCCAAAAATCACTTCCACCTTTTACGCTTAATCCTCTGATTCAAACTCCTCAAACCTTTCTTGAATCTCCTTCTACCATAGAGTTTGTACAAAACTCCATTTCTCCACCTTCCTACTACTCTAATTGTTGTTTAGAATAGCCAAAGAATGAAAAGATGCCAAGAGGGAGGTAAGGAAAGCAAGACAAGACTTGTCTAGTTTTTGTGGGGATGAAGAGAATGAGAGCCCAAGCGTGCTTTATATAGAGCCCTAATGAGCGTGAGTTAGCAAGTTTGAGGTGTTTCCAACATAGAAAACTTTCTAAATCCCTTCTTGACTTGCTTGCCACGTCCAAACAATGGCATGCATCAATTTTTGAAGTTTTAATTCGTTTAGGGGGCTTTCTAGGCAAATGGGCAAGTTTCTAATTTTTTTCGTGTAGAAACAGTGGCACTACAGTGATAGTCAGGTGCATTACCATTATAGTCATTTCACATTACCATGGTAGTCCCTCGCATTACTGCGGTAGTCCCTTGCATTGCTGCAGTAATCTGTACACTTTCCATTTTCTATTTTCTGTGTAAGTGAGGCACTACCTCAGTAGTTCATACCATTGCCTTGGTAGTCCATACCATTACCTAGGTAGTCCAGGAAAAATAATTTATTTATTGTTTTGTTTTTCATTTTTGTTCGCCGAGTATTTCATACATCGAATTATATGTCATTTCTACGTAAATTTCACGTATTTTCCAATAATTATTTCATTCAAATAATTTTATTTAAATTTTTATTGAATTTAAATCTTCCATAAATTCTGACAAAATCATAGGGTGTTACAAGAATACACTACCATTGTAGTGTTACACTACTATCTTGGTTCTTTGTTTTCACGCCATGTTACCATGTTACTCATGCTTTATTATCACGGTAAGGCCTATTTTTGGCACTTTTAGCCTTTTTTTTTCTCTTCTTTCTTCTGTGTAACCATCCCCACTTGATCTAAACTTACACAAGCAATTGAAAACCTTGCTCGGGCATTAAATCACAAGTATAAACATATGAAAATCATATTAAAACTTTCTAACTATGCAAATGATATGTCATGCTCATATAAATGTTTAAGTACCTAATTATAAACAAACATGTACTATTTCCTACAAAATCCATGCAAAACATACGCAAAATACATATAATATAGTTAGTATGCTATATAACTAACAATTTTCTTTTAAATTCACTATTAACTAGAGACAGATATATACAATGCATGAGTGAAAGAGTTGAAAAACAAACAATTAAAACATATAAGTGCACATGCTGTGTATATAATTATATGTGTCTTGAGAGTTTGTCAGCATCGCATAACTTGGGTTGGCTATGTACTAGGTTGTGATCAAGTAATTGAAGACTTTAGATTGTGGATTTGTTCTTTTGCTCGGTTTTATTACAATTGAGTCAAAGTAGACTTAACTTAAAGAAACATATAGAACATTGAAAGTGATTTGTGTAATATAATAATTTTTTTTTTTCAGTTTTGATAAAATTTTAATTTGTTTCCGTCATTTGAGATTTATCTTTAATTTTTCACCTTTGACAATGACAAGTTTGCTAGCCCATCTATCTAAATTATCGAATTATATACTGACAAATTAAATTTAATATGCGGTGATGAATCCTGTTGGCACAAATTGGTTTTGTCACATTTGGGACACAGTATGAAAGATATTTTTCTCCAGTCAAAGCAACACTTTGGTAACATTTTATTGATGACCGAAACACAAATGATATTTTGTTTTTGAATTAAGAAGCCTACAATCATTAGAAGAAGGGAAAGATCGAACTATCATGAGAGACAACAATTTGATGTATGCGTAATGTTGGCGTAATGCTATCCAAATGATAGAAGTAAAATATATATGATCAGTAGAACTTGTGTCCTAAAAAATCACTATAAGAAATTGAAATACGAAAATGATAAATATATATAACTTAGGTTTCCTCAACTCACATGTATTGAATCTCAGTTAATTCGATCCACGACATCCAATAAGATACTAACTTAATCAACTGATCGATGGAGTAGTGATAAAAAAATATAAAAAAATAAAAAAAAGAGGTGCTGAATAGCACTCCTCATCAAGATAAGATTGTTAAAGAAGTGTCTACATACTATCTCACAATGCCATGTCATTTGGCATTATCTTTTCATGATATCTCGTGTTTGCATCATGAGAATTTTGTTTTCATATCCTTGTGGCTGTTGCTACTCCGATCCGGCTTCTTCAACATCAAAGAAAGAACTTCATCTTTTCTGGTGTACAACCTTATCATAAAAGATAAATAAATAAAAATCTTTATTCTTATTTAACTATCTCTAACATTTTAAAATGAGTTTTCTTCTTTTATACGAACAATATCATATTAACATGAAAAGAGTAAAGGTATTCTAGCATTATTTAATTTTTTTTTAAAAAAAAGAAAAATGATTAATAGAGTTATATAATTCAAACATTTGCATTCATTAAATGAAGAATATAATATATTTATTATAAATTATATTTTCTTTTATCCAATAATATTTTTAATGTTGCAGTTGTCGTCATAGCTACTTCAACATTTTTTTTTCTAAATCTAAGGAAGTTTTAATGCAACACTACAGTACAACTAGTTTTAGTCTTATTTTGGTACAAAATTATATTTTAATTTTCACAAAGAGCAGTGCTAAAAAATTAAAATACTATATATACACCCATGTTGTCGTAGGATCAGCACATCTACCCCATTCCACTTGCAATTCACATGATCTACAGTCGTTAAGAACTTGAATCGCATGATCTACAATCGTCGTGGAAAAGTATGACCCGAAAATTTCAATCCAAAGAAAAGAAAAAAAAAACAAAAAAACAAAAAACAAAAAACAAAAAGCATCGAGGGATAAGGCAAATTCACTGTTTGATTGAGATGAACTACCAATAATAAGGTGTGTTTGATGAAATCCGTGTCATCACGTTATCATCACAATTAAGAAGTACCCATAGTAAAACAGCATGCAAGAGAAATATAAATTTGGAAAGAAAGGTATTGAAGAAAGATGGAACTGTAGCAGCTGTAGTAGCAGTATTGCAGATTAGATCAGATAAGAGAGGCATAAAATCATCATGGTTGTTGCAGGTTGTGTTGGGAGGATGATATAGTAGTAGTAGCAGTAGAAGAAGAAGAAGAAGTGGAACATGTGGTGCAGTTACAGGCATTAGGTACGAAGGAACAGACACCAAAAGGCTTGTTTGGGAGGTCGCAGTTGATGCCAAAGCAGCAAGGCATATTAATACAAGTAGTAGGATCCCCACCAGCTGCACAGCACTTACACATCAAACATAGCTGGAACCCTACTAGTGATCTTCCTCGTCTCGCTCTCTCCAATACTATTCTGTAATCAGAGCCCGTTTCCACCGGTATTAATAATCCACCAACACCATTACTACTGTTGCTACTGCTACACGCCGATGATTTACTTGAATTATGATTGCATCCTGCACATTTATACAAATCAATATTCCACTGATTAATCGTGGTCATCGATCATAACACCACCTATGGTCAGTAATAATTTAAAAAACAAAAAAAAGAAAAAGAAAAAGAAATTAAACAGAAGTATATATATATATAGAGAGAGAGAGAGAGAGAGCAAATTAAATATATAAAAGATTTTGGGGATGAATCGATGAACTTGATGCAAAAAAGAATTATTAAAAGTAGTTACCTTTGGCTGTGGCATATGCGAGTTGGCATACGAAGAAGATTGCTACCACAGATTTGATTGAAAAGCTTTTCATCATACGAAGCTTCGTGCGATGAGAGCGAGAGAGAGAAAGAGAGAGACAGAGGGAGAGCAGATCTAGGTGGAAGAGTGGTGGGAGAGACAGAGAGAGAGAGAGAGAGAGAGAATAATGGTTTGATTTTTTGCGGTGGAAAGCTTATCGTGACGTGTAGTGGGGTATGTAATGGGGTATATATATATATATATATATAATTGTTCCCATCTCGGGGTTAACTCGTTCTTTAGTGGATTCAGTTGATTCAACAGCTATGAAATGAGTTAAATCGCGACGAAATTGGACAGGCTTATATATATATTTAAATTTCTCTCTCACCAAATGATAAATCGTCTCAAAGCATTGTATGTTTTCAACGAAAAATAAAAGTGTAAGGTACAATATGTAACTATACAGAATCTAGTTTGTTAGGACCACTTCTAAAGGATAAAGGGCAAACTGACCAATATAGTGCCTTAACGAACATACTCATAAGTCGAGCTCACCCAAATACTGTTAAACCTCTTCCCAACATTATTTATATTAAAAAATATATTACCATTACAGTAATCATAATCCAACAAAGATGTGGAAGTAATTAAAAGCAGATATAGCAGAAATTAAGTTATTATAAAAGTTATTTACAATTATTTTTAATATGCTATAGCGGAAGTACTTATACAAAATCACCTCACCCTATTCATGTATTTATTCTCAAAATAGTAAATGTCAAAAAGTGAACTTACCGAGTAGAATGCAGACTCGGAACTAAGTGATAATCCCCCCCTTGCCCTTATCTATAGCAGATGGGCTTGAAATGTTAGAATACTGAGCTTAATTGTCTACGACGACTCGGTGAGTAACAGTCTAATTTACAATTTTAAAAAATATATTTCATAAAACAATATCATGTATGCATGATCAATAATAGTATGTAAAGCAATGCAGATAAATAATCATTTGAAATTCAATCACATACTATTTCCTATTCTTTTGAAAAACATTTTTTTATAAAGGTCAAGCCATACGTCGAGGCCTCATGCCTCTAAGGTGTTTAACAATCAGCTCTAGTGGCCCCAAGCGATTAGGTGTATTTTTTATCATCCACCTCATAGGGTGGTTCTGACTTCTGATGCCTCAATTGCATCCAGTACCGTAACCCATGTCTTGACCTCTAGAGATTGGTACACTTTCCATTTTGAAATACAATTTGTTTGAAAGTCATAATGCATTTCAATATGTAGCAGCATTTTATTCACATACAAAATATCAAGCTTAAACTATAAATAAAAAAACACTACTCATTAGAATGCTCAATTCCTGGTGCTCCTCTTGTAACAAATTGCTTCATGCTAATGTTCGACCCTGCGTAAACCCATGCAATTTCTTAGTTTTCGTATGAAACCTAGGTCAAACCTAGCTCTACGATCTTTAGTCCGCCAAAAGATTGAACTAGTCAATTTTGGTGCACTTAAGTCGATTTGGTCAATTCCAGCTTATTAGCATAATGTGGTCAAAACCAAATCAACTTGGTCAAATTTGGTCAACCCTAGTCAAACTTAATTACTTGCTAACTTAGAGGGTCAACATGAGTCATATTGGTCAAAAGGGTCGATTCTAGTCCCTAGGATTCACTCCTTATGTTCAACACTTAGCAATTTTCTTTGTTTATAATACATTTGCGCAATAATTTTTTTAATTTTTCTATGATAAATCTACATATTGGATTCTTGCCAAATTTCACTGAGTCATCCTTGACCTTCTAAAGCTTGTCAAAATTATTAATGATATTTTTTGAGGTCTTTTGGTATGATTTTGACTTGATATTCTCCAATCAGTTTCTGAGCCCAGTATTTGTGACAAGCAGTTATAAATGCATTTATTTGACCCCCTTAGAGTTATCGATTTAAGACAAAACTTTTTTCTACTATTACCACTTGTCCCAGAAACATACCCACCAAATTTGAAGTTCATTAGACATGGTTAATTATTTTTTAAAATTTGTAACAGCAAGCACAAAAATATGATGCCATGATAGATTTTTTGGAAAATTTTGATTCTCATATTTTTGGGCAAGAAATTTTCATACTATTTAGCCCAAATACATGTTCATTCCTAATACTATCACTACAACAAACTTGGCTTTTAGCAACAAAAATATTTGTCTTTAAAAACTAATTTTCTGTTGCTAAAAATTTTTAGCAATAAAAAAATTTGTTGTTATGCTTATTGCTAATAGTGCGTGATAGACATAAATTAATAACAAATAATTAATTTGTTGCTAATAGCTTATTTAGGAACAAAAATATTTTTTTGTTAAAAAGCATCTATAGCCACAATTTATTTTGTTGCTAAAAGTTTATTTTAGCAACAAATTAATTTGTTGCAAAATTAAAATTTTAGCAACAAAATTTCATACTTTAACTAAAATAATTTTTGTTGCTAAATTAAATAACAAACCGCTCTTAGCTTAAGCTCAACTTAAATATTCATCTTTGCATCTTGTCAATGGATTGAAAAATTGCAGCTGGAATAGTGGAATAGCTCTTGAAGAACACACACACGTATTTTTAAGAAAAGTATCATATGATTCAATGGAAGCACTAAATGATACAATTTTTGCAGGGTCATCCCATTTTAAAGTAAATTCAAGGGCTCAACAAGAAACAAAGTCCACCAATCCCAAAAGTAAAATACTAAGATCAGGTGTAAACACTGATCGGGGAAGAAAATTAAAAAAAAAAAACCTAGAAAAGAGCCTATCCTGCCTCTCTTCACACAGATCCATGCTCACTGTTGCTTCCATCATGTCATTGATGCCTGAAATTCAAGACCATTAATGAGCACAATTCCATCAAAGGCAGTTAATAGAAACATAGTTTTGTCTATAGATCCACCACCTCTAAGATGATGGCTTCAACTTGCTACAACTACTGAGTACCATCCTATTCCATGGAAATCTAATGATTGGAAATGGAAATGTCAGAGGTGGGGGACTAGGCCCAAGTAGGGGTTCTACCAGAACATGAAGGTCCAAAAAAATAAATAAAACTACATAATTTAACAAGCACCAATGAAGTCTTGAATGGTTTTGGTCTTAAGCTAAGTGTAGTTGGTTGCACTTAGCTTGTTGTTTTTGCCCAAAAACAAATGACAAAATAATTTAACAACAAAAATTTAACTAACTTCAATATTCATCTTTGCATCTTGCCCAAAAACAACAAAATTCTCTAAAAGAACAAGAGGTTTGACTATCATAAATGCCACTTGCCGCAGACCTGATCAAAGAATCATCAAGCTGTGTTGAACTTATGATATGTGTGCCATTGCCACTATCATAAATGTCACTTGCCATAGACCTTGGTCTTAATGAACCCTCATTTGTTTCTTCAATAGCCTCCTTATGCCTCAACAAACATCCATGTTCTTCTATTTTAAGTATAAATCAAAACATAAAATATCATCAACTGATGGTTAATAACATCAATAATCTTCTTTTTTTCCCTTCTTAAAGAACTAATAAATTAAAAAAAACTAACTAATACAATTAAATAACAAGAAATAAAAAATTTCAAATAACAGAAAAAATTAGGTGATATAGCAATTCCTAAGAAATAACACCAAGCAAAATGCATAAATAAACAAAATATACCAAATAATCATCTTATCAACAATCAACCAAAAATGGAACCACACTACCTCTTCCAACTGATGAAAGTTCAGCATCATGGTTATAAGCAGAAGTTTGGGAAACCGCCAACATTTTGGAGATTAAAGATTGTTCAACATCTTTTTTGTCAACAGAACAAGGTGCTTCCCCTGGAATAGAAACGTAAGGCAGAACCTCGAGAAGGATAAACTCTACTACGGAATCAACATCTTTTGAGTGTTTAATAGCTGCAACTTTCAGTATCCTAACATCAACCTGAGTCAAAAAGATTGTTAGGCAAGCTTCTGTTAATAATGATACATTGCAGCAAAAAAAAATTACTAAAACTTGTTGAAACTTCTAAAACTTCACATCCTTGGATACAAATACCATATATTCAGATTGTATTAGAGGTAATTATTGCATCTTGAACACAAATAGAACATCCCAACTTCAGATAAAGCAATTAAGAAATTAAGAGCTATGCTATTGATTCCATGTTACAGTATAAAACATCGAATGACAACCTAGAAGCCAACAATTTAAACTTTTATAAATACAATAACTGTAAAAGAAAACCCACTAGATATTTCCAGATTACATAAGGAATAAAGAAGATTTTGTGACTTAAACAAAAACGAATTTTGAAACACAGCTCATTTTGCCAACCTGGTAGCTTGAAAAAGCAGTAGGCAGGGAAAGATACATATGAGCCTAAGGATAATCAAGATTGACACCATGTTCCAAATTCTTGGCCTCAAACGTAAGTTTTCAAAAATATCATGAAACACCTTCTTCAAAATATTTTTATCTGAACCTTAAAAATAAAAATGAATAATAAATAAACACGCGCGCACACACACAGAGTCGTCCAGAATCACAATACAACAAGATAAGCCCACATAAAACCACATTTGGTCCATGCCATAAATTAAGTTCGTTATCATACCTATGGAAATACCTCCTGCAATGATTTAAAGACTGCTTTGACTCCCATTCTCGATGTATTATTTTGTGACTTACAAACATAAATAGCATTAGCAATTATAGCTATAGATTACCATACACGCAATCATAGAATTGTAATAGCATAATACAAATAGGATTTATTGTTTCAATATAAAAATGAAATCTTAGAAATCTTATCTTTCAACATTAACATCAAGGTCATTTAAAACAAACCTTAAAAAAAAAATTAAAAAAGCCAACAGAATACTGATTCCAACAAGCATTCAACTAATAATAATCAACCACTAACTTAAAAAAAACAAAGAAAACAACAGATAGCTAGTACTTAAAAAAAAATTGGCAATAATTAACACTCAATAGCATCCATAAAGCTGAGGTCTTCGCTTAGCAACAAAAATGCAATCACAAATATCTCTTTTCCAAATTCCAGTCAACAAACCTCCAAAATTCAAATACATCGAAAAAAAAAATTTACTACTTGTAAAAAAGCATTCGAATAACACCACAACCTCTCTTATATTGAAATTAAGCACTGATCAACATAGAAACAAGCATTGCAACGGTCAATGAATTGAATTAATAGAAATAAAAAATTAGAAAAGAAAAACACCCTTCCCATACAATTCAAAATTCACAAGTCTTTCTCACAAAGCCTAGTTAGAGATACTAATTTCAGGGACAGTTTTCTGCATCCAAACATATTCAAGAACTCTTTAAGCTGATTGATTGATGGAAACAAATAAAAAAGCATCGTAGCAGCAAATCCATTACAAGAAACCCAAAACTCCCAAACAAGATATGGATAGATGTAACACCCCAACCCCCGTGTCATCAAGCATTGGACCATCCACCGTTTTTCTTCCTTGACGGTGGACTAAACCAGACGGCGGGTCGAGCCGGTGTTACTTTACGAGCGACACACACTCGACTTTCTATTTCAATTATTTCATGCCTCAATTTTAACTGTGCATAACTTAAATTCAAGAATTTAATAAGGCAATAATTA
>JAJIYU010015299.1:0-12777 GCA_030144865.1 Tinospora cordifolia
TAGAGAGATTCAAGAGGGACTAGTATGCTCTTGAATTGGGATGAGATGAATTGTGAGCATGGGGGTCCTTTATATAGGCTTCAAACTAGTGTAAAATGGTAAGTTTTTTGGCGAAAACTTGGAAAAATTCAAATTTTCGTGCCCCCCAAGCATAAGAAAATAATAGGTATTTTTTTTTTGGATTTTTTTTGGAGTTTAGAAATATTTTTTTCGGACTTTTTTGGAATTTTTTTCGAATTTTTAATCGAATTTTACGTTATTTAAATTCGTAATTATTGGAGCATCAATCGTGAGCCGTCAGATCATCCTCGGGATATCGTTCGTGATCAGATCGGGCGGATAGAATGGCAGCCGTTAGATTCGCCTTGAGACACACATTAGGATTCGATCGACACCGTTAGATTTTCCTCAGATCAAACAAGAGAATTGGATCTTCGATCTCGTCCATCGGATTTCCTCGAGCGCATCCACTAGATCGCGAACTCGTTTTCGTGCGTGGATCATTGGCCGTTGGATTAGGCGGGTTAGATCTCGGACGTTGGATCATTCTCGAGACATGCGTTTCACGATTAAAGAAATTTGGATTTCATTTAGACCGTTGATTATCCTCTATCGGTGCATCGATTCGTGATTTCCTCAGCGCGCCTCGTTTTGGGCCGTTTGGTGATCCTCGAATTTGGTGTCAATCTTGATCAGATGAGATGCATCCAACCGTTAGATCGACTTGATAGTTTCTGGGCCGTTGGATCTCGTTGATTCAGTGCACCTGGGTGTCGTTTTAGACTTCGATCGTGACCGTGAGATCTCATATCCTATGAATGATGGATTTCTGGTTGTTGGATAGTGTTTCTAATTACAAAATCACTTTCTAAGGTTTCTTGTATTCGAAAATTGCTAATTATCAACCCAATTTCACTTTCTAATTTGTGTAAACAATGATTTTTACTCAAATCATGCTATTTTAAGGATTTACTAATATTGTTCCCTTTTTAATTATTTAATATTATATTTATTTGATATCTTTCTATCTCTTTAATATTTTTAATGCTAATAATTAAATAATTTATATTTTCTATTTTCATGTATTTTTATTTATTTCATATTTCATTTTCAGATAATAATTTATAAATTACACACTATTATTTACATAATGTTTGATTTATTTTTAATAAATATATTTTATTTAATTATATGATTTTTTTTCTATGTACATATTCCTATAATAAGTAGTATTCACATTTATTGTGCTAACACACATCTTTTTCATACCCATATTAACCTATATGTGTATTTATACTTTATTTTTATTTATTTCTTAAGCAATTCCTTAAATTTCATAATTCATTTTACTTAACCTTAATCTTCATTTAATTATCAAATTAAGGTCTTATTTTTCTATTTTATATTATATTTTTAATATATTTTATTTTTCATGTGCCAACCCACAATTTGCACCCGAAAATTTCTTAAAATCTTTGAAATTATTTTCACTTGACTTATTTCGTTTAATTTCCTCAAACTTATTTATCTTTAAGTATTTGACAAAATTTTGGGGTATTACAATGTCTTAGAGATGAAAAAGTTCAATGTCTAAAATATTACAAAAGACTTGAGTACAATAAACAAATGTTCAAAAACACAGAGTACAGAGAAATGATCAATGTGTCCAATAGCACTAAACATGACCTATGACTTTGAATGTATCCACACATATAGGAACTATTGTCTCCTCAAAAAGAATGTGTAGTTGTGACCTTAGGTTTGGAGATAAACTGATATTAGTCAACTTCTCTATACTCCCATTTTATGGTTGTGACATGATGTTCGGGATGGACTAGTTAAACTAGTATTAGTCACAAACAGATTGTCCAAAAAGGTGAGTAATGATAACATTACCGTCTGGAGAAGCCTTTAGGACTGACAGTGATATGCATAAGTTACTTAGAGGCCCGACGATAGCCATGTTTAACTACTTAAGGTAGAAAGATGAACTCAAGAAACTCTCTAAGGAGGACCAAGAACAACAAAAAGAGATCCAAAACATAGAAGTAGTTTGGGAATATGAAAATATATTTCTAGATGACTTACCTAGACCACCGCCTACTAGAAAAGTAGAATTTTAGATCAAAGTTCATCCTTGAACCAACCCCATAGCCATACATCTCTATAAAATGGCACCTGTAGAGTTGATCGAGTTAAAGACTTAGCTAGATGGCTTTGAGAGAAAGGATTCATCAAGCCAAGCGAATCACCATGGGGAGCTACGGTATTAGTTGCGAAGAAGAAAGATGCGTCCATGAGACTATATGTTGATTATCCAAAATTGAATCAGGTAACTGTGAAGAATAAGTACTCCACACCAATGATAGATGACTTATTCGATCAATTAAGAGGAGTCACTCATTTTTTTAAGGTTGATCTTAGGTTAGGATATCTCCTACTAAGAATATGAGAGTTTGATATACACAAGATGGCTTTCAAGACACGATGTGGACACTTTGAATTCATGGTGATACGATTTGGTTTGACCAATGCACTAGCAACATTCATGGATCTAATGAACCGAGTGTTTTGGCAATACCTTGACTAGGTTGTAGTGCTCTTCGTAGACGACATCCTAATTTACTGTAAGTTAGAAATTGAACAATTAGAATACTTGAAGATTGTGTTGGAGACCCTTAGGAGAAACTAGTTGTATGCCAAGTTTTGCAAGTACAAATTCTAGATGAAGATGGTCAACTTCTTTGGCCATGTAGTTTCAACAGAAGGCAACTCTGTAGACCATGAGGAGGTGGAACCTGTATTGTAAGACCCCAGCCCCCGAATCCTATCACATACTCCACTGACTGGGCATCTTTGTCTCTCACCTCGAGATGGAATCAAGTCAATTGATGCAGTCACTCCCATTTAACATATTTAGGAACCAAGATGTTAGATTATTTCTTTGTCACACCATCACAATAAAGTATCAAAGTGCAAAAACATACACAATAATATCATGCATAACTGGAGCATAGGGATGATATGTCTACCAACAACAATATGATTAAACACAGAAATAAATAAAAATACTCTAATGCCATGGCCTGAGTTTAAATAAGTTAATAAACAAAAAACTTGGCTCAATGGCTTAATTTATAAATGAAAAACAAAACATAAATCAAATGCAGGTCCCATGGCCTACAACTAAATGTAGTAAATGATCTACTACTTCCTACTCATCGTCATCAGTGAGCGGTACAATACTATAAAATTTAACTTCACCACTCATCAGCATACATGTCTTCAAAAGTCACCTCAAAAGATATTAGTGGGGGTAAACTTAAGAGCCCAGTGGATTATATACAACACATCTCGAACATTATCAAAGTCAAAAACATAACACATGAAAACGCTTATAGATCATTAAGTGTTTTAGATACTTCAATGATTTAAGTTGACATTAAGACTGAATAGAATATCCTCGGTATTCCTCTGTATCTAAACTCTTGGAAGTAACACCCCGAAGGCCAATTCTACTTCATGACAACTTTAAAAATGAAGTCTCACTTGATTCTCAGTCCCATCTCAATTACTACCATAATAGCATAGACACTCGCCTAGGGTGGGGAAATACCTACAATGATACCATACTACTACCATATTATCTGTATCATCGCCTCGATACGTGGTTATACTCTTAATTATCGTTAGTTAGTGACCATAAGCATGCATATCAATATCACTATCACAACTCATGTATACACAAGACATGCTAATAAATTCTCATGCATTAGGTCACATGGAATCATGTTATTCAATAAGCAACATCAATGGCATATTCTTTAGACAATATTGGATAATAGAAAATCATATGGCATGCTATCATAGTATAACGGGAGACAAAAACATACAACAAAGTATTTATATTACTAGCATGCTTCTAAGATCACAAAACAATAAACACGTAGTCATGTATCATATTTGAAACTAAAATAATATTAGAGAGAATGGATAGTCATCTCCATATGATACTTGTCCAGTTCTACCTAATTCCTCTCCTTGATATTTCGATAGCCACGTATTGTTAACCTTTAGTGATTAAACATAATAATTTAATTATCTTCAACACAGAGTCAGATGTTGCCCTAATCTATGTTGGTTAAGGTATGCAAATGGGCCATAATAATCATGTATTATCATACTTTACTTTTAGGTACCATAGTATAAGGCCAGTATTATGGTGTTTCAAGTTTCTTGCATGAATGGCCTGAAAAAATGAAATGGTTATCATGTTACTGTAGTACCCCTGGCATTACTGCAGTGACACGAGGTTGTTTTTGCATTGTAGTGTGCAGTGATGCAATATTCATGAGGTATTCCAGCAAGTCGTATCCTAATGAGTGTTTTGTATTTCCCTCAAGACTATGACTTCGATACATTAAACTTAGGTTTTAAAGACAAATATTTAGCGAGTTTCACTAATTTATACCTCTCCATTAATAGTTGCTCTTCTTATTCGTCTCTCTGGAATCATTCTAGTGACAGTCCTTAGGTTGTATTATGTATAGAGAATGAAATAACGGTTTAGGAATCATTATAATTGATCTTGCTTGTGGTAGAACATGACATAAAATTAATGTGACTGTCTGAGAGTTGGATCTGTACCTTGCAATACTCTTTACCATAGGTTTGTGGTTCTAGAACTTGACTGTAATATTCTCTCTGTGTCATTCTCCTTCGATTAACGTTGTAGGTAGTGTAAGAAAAGGATTAGTATAGATCCAAAAATGCCTATGAATGAGAAATGGTTTAGACTTACTTACAACTTAGTTTCGAGATCTACTCAACGTCCAGCAATGTATCTTTGGCACAGTTCTTCATTTATGTTATGAGGCTGCTTGGATGGGAAGGAAGATTTGAACTCAACTTAAAACCTGTGAGAGGGAGAGAAGGTTCATGGAGTTAGCTAGGGTATTCTTGGCGAGCACAATGAGCAGCTACAATGTGGAGCGGTGTGATTAAGGTTTCATTCTCTTGCACACTGATGGATATACGCACACATTTTAGCGCTCCACTTTCTATTTTGTTTTTCAATCACAGTACCGTGGTCTTTCGTCCTAGGATCACGGTCTTAGCATTGTTCCTAATCGTAGGACAACAATCTGGGATAGAGATAGCACGTCCTTGCTAAAATTTTAAGAATGTTTTATCACAACATCGTGGTCCCATGGGAAGACCTCCTATTTGATGCAAGACTGTGGTCCCAATTTTGGGGACCACAATCCTAACGTGCCACATTTTTTTGTTTGTTTGTTTTTTTTTATAAAACTTGGGTTATTACAATCTACCCTCTTAAAAGAATTTCGCCCTTGAAATTTAAAGAGTGATCACATATCTATACGATGCCCTCGAGTTAGTGATTCATGGCAAATAGGTCTGGGTACTTCTTTCACATTTCACTCTCTAACTCCCAGGTAGCCTCTTCCAAGTCATGGAGTCTCCACAAAACTTTAACTAGAGGGATGTCTTTGGTTCTAGGACTTTGCATTTTATGATCAAGTATTCTAATGGTTGGTCCTTCATAAGTGGCATTGTCTAGAAGATTGACTTCCTCCCAATGTACGATGTGAAAGGAGTCTTGTTCATACTTTTGTAGCATCAATACATGGATCACATTGTGGATGGAGGACATTCAATTCAGTAGGCCCAACTCATAGGCATACTCACCAACCTATATAAGTATTTTGAACGGACTAATGAACCTTGGTGATAGTTTCCCTTTGATCCCAAAATGTTTAATCCCCTGTTGAGGGTTAATTTTGTAACAACTCGACCCCCGAATTTACAATGGACTTGACCACACGGCGGGTTGGGCCAGTATTACTTTTACAAGCAACGCACACTTGACTTTCTAGTTCTTTTATCCTAAGTCGTATTGAACATTAAGAGTACTGTAACACCCCAGCCCCAGGATCCCATTGCACACGCCGCTGACTAGACATCTTCGTCTCTTCCCTCGAGATAGAATCAATCACAAGGTGCAGTCACTCCCACCATTGATATCCAAAGACTGGGAACGTTACTTTGTGTGTTCTTTCTTTATTTCTCACACCATCCCAATACATATAAGAGTGCGAAAACATAAACAATAATGTTAAGCATGATTAAACATAGGGATGACATGTTTGAAATAATAACATGATGATTAAATTTATAAAAGATGAACTAAACATACTTTGACCCCATGGCCTGAGTTAAAAATGAATCAATAATTGAATGCTTAGCTCCATGGCCAAATTCAATAAACAAAACAACTAAACATATATGAAATGTGGGTCCCATGCCCTACAAACTGACAAGCATTTAGTAACACTATTCTTAGTCAATCTCAATTGTGAGGTGTATCATGACTACAAAATTGTAGCTCCTCACTTGTTATCACAAGTGTCTTCAAAGATTACCTAAGAAGAAATTAGTGGGGGTGAGCTCAAGAACCCAGTGGATCTTACACAAAAACATCTCAAGTATTATATCAGTTAAAATACAAACATGCAATCACTCATAACATGGTACGCATTCAACATTTTAATTGTCTTTCATATTTTAATAAATATATTAAATTAACAAGAATTAGCAAAATATTAAAAAAAAATTAAAGCATATCCCAAGTTGCAAAGATTAGCAAGTTCTATTCATTTTAATATATTAGACAAGAATATATATATATATATATTATATGTGCATAGTACGATGAAAACAAAAGTATAAGAATATATGTGCTATATTATGTGCAAATCCTAAGAAATAGGAACACTAAAAAAAAATAGAAAGTAATTTGTAATAATAGAATTTCCAACAAAAGATTATGGAATGTTAAAAAAAAAAGAAATATTGAGAATAATAATAATAAAATAAAATAAACTCTAAATACTTGATCTTGTTAATTTATATGCAAGAGTAAATTGAAAAGTTGCATATGAACTTGCCACCAAAAGTTACCAATTTCACTCCCCGAAACTCTATATAAAGGACCTCTAGTGTTCCCATTCTCTTCATCCTAGAGCAAGAGCATACTAGTCCTCTTGACTCTTTCTAGGCTTCTTCTTGGCAACCTCCTTAGTTATTGAGAAATCTTGAACTGTTCTTGAATGCTTTAGTGTTTTAATTTAGTGTTCTTGAGTGTTCTTTTGAGTTCTTGAGTGTTCAAAAGTTTTGGAGTAACGGAGCTCTGCCGAATTTCAGAGGCATGCACAAGATATTCACTTTTGAGGTGGAAGTGACTTCTCAAACCCCTATTCTACTTATTTAGTTTAATACCATGTTCATGCATGTTTAATTTCAGCTTAGTATGCATATTTGAATAACATGGTTTAAAAAAAAATTCGAATTTGCATGTATGCCATGAAATCATGTTATGCTTAGATTATGCATGATGCATACTAAGTGGTTGCTTTAAAACATGTTTTAAAGCATGATGCATACTAAGTTGTTGCTTTCATGTTTTGAATGTTTATATGTTAAACATGTTGAAATTATTTTTATTTATTTTCTTGAATATAATTTGTTTATGATTTATGATTATGAGATTTAATGAAAGATGTTAAAATTAAGAACTATGCACTGTTACAGCGAACATGAGGGTCACTGTGGGTGTTCTTTATATGTGATTAGTTCACATGAGTAGTGTCCCAAAATACTTGGAATATTGGTTAGGCCCTAAGTCCAATGAAACTTGACGTAAAAAAATATCTTTTCATTCATGGGAGGTATTTTGATAAAGAACATCAAGGGCATCAAAACCCGTTTAGCCAAATTTACAACTATAAACAAAATGTTATTTGAAGCGCCTAATGATTTAGGAGTATTTGAATTTGAATGTATTATTAATGCTAAATCAATAATTTAGTGGTTTGAAAAAGATCGACTGGGCTATGTGCTCACCCCTTTTCCTCATATTTTTTTAGGAAATTAACTTGTATGAAGACCATGAATATTAATTAAGTTTTTTTTTTATTTAGAAAGTTTCTAATTTCTATGTAAGGGCATGTCGCCCAAGTTTTGAATTTCACACTCTAATAGTTTTTCTTCAAGATTGAGTTATATACTCAACTTTATTTAATTAATAAAGTTTATGAATTTATTTTATCTCTTGTATTGTTGCCTTAATAAATTCCTAAATTTGAATTATGTACTCTTAAATACTATTAAGGCAGGCATGAGCCCCCAGGGCATTGGCCAGGTGGAGTGGGGCGGGCGCGTGCTCACAAATTGTCACTCATTCGATTCCCATCCCCACCATCGTTCTGATGTCTCCCGGGTCCTGCCTTGGGGCAGGTGGGGTTGCCCCCCTGGTGGATTAGTCGGGTTACGGTCCGGATAGCACCAGTGATCATAAAAAAAATACTATTAAGGCATGAAAAAAAATTGAAATAGAAAGTCAAGTTGTGTACTTGTAAAGTAACACTGGTCCGACCCGCCTTGTGGTAAAGTTCAAATTGAAAGTCTCGGGGCTTGGGGTGTTGCAAGTGTGGTATAAAAGCCTAGGTTTTAGGTGCCTTGGGCTAAAAAGAGAAAGTCAAACCTAAACATGTGTTGATTAGGTTAAAAATAGAAAGTCAAACATTAGTTGCTTGACAAGGATTAGAAACTCAAATTAGGATTTCACATTGAATTAAATTGAAACTTTAATGCCCTACCTTCTATTTTTTAAAATTGGAAAATGTTTTAGAAAGTGTTTTCAAAAAGAGAAGATATATTTTGAAATGTTTTGTTTGGATACAAAGACTACAAGTTGAGCTGATAGTGGGTAAGCCTTGTCCTGAGTAAAGCTAAACATTGAAAGGAAGGTGGGTTATCCTACCATAGAAAACACAGTTGCTAAGAAGACTTTGGTCTTGCCCCTCGATCTGGTGGTTGTCCCACCAGCTAGTATGAATAGTCTAAGTTGAAGAACACCTTTACTTTCTATAAAAGAAAATTAGGAGGTGGAAAATAAGGGCAAGAAACTAATTAGAAGTCGAAAAAGATGCCAAAAGTGGTATCTAGACCAAACAGAGGTTGTGAGCTAACTAGATTGAACCTTAGGTCCAGTGAAAAGACCCTAGGTAGAAATGTGGTGTAGCCAGGAGCAACATAATGGATCAAAAGCATAAATCTTTAGGATATAGGCTAGAAATAAAACTTGTGTGAAAACAAAAAATTGTTTGACCAGGACATGAGATGAGGAAGCTTTTATATCTTTCGGTTTCTATGTAGTATGGGATGCATAAGAATTTGGGGTTATGGAGGAAGCCTGGACTTGGAGAACGATGGACCATGTGTGGTGAATGATTGTTAACTTTATCAGAACGGGTTTCTCTGTGCTCGTTGGTATGGGACGGTGGAGTATAGTAGGATCACGAACCTTAGTTATCGATGAATTTGTGAAATTGTTTGGGTGCAGCTCTATTTTGGATGAAAGCCTAAGTGGAAAGGGTAGAGTGGTATGGGACACTTGAACCTGAAAGCTTAGGTAGAAGCTTGGAACCTTGTTGTGTTACCTTGATTGTATGATTGTGTGATATGCATGTTTTACTCCTTATTTGCTTTCAGACCAAATCCTGTACCCATGCATGAAAAGAACACAGAAGAAAAACTTTTAGGCCATTAAACAAATCGAGAACCTATAGACATAAGCCATGATAGTACGAACATTTGACGAGGCAAATACTGACAAGGTGTTAAATTTATAGACAATAGCTGGAACAAGAAGCTACACTACTCGGTCCACCACCTGTGATGAGACCGACCCATGGGAATAGGAATTGCCTACTAGAATGGAGGCACGGATGGAGGCGATAATGAATGAGATGTTGCAGAGGGTGCGAGATCAACTATTGAGGGCACATCCACAGATAATCCCTCAGGTGGCTCCTTAGCCTCAAGTACCTGAACCCATCCAGGTTCAACAGCTAGCACAAGTTGCCCAAGATCCCAAATGTCAGAGGGTTTAAGAAGGTTTAGATGATGAGAAATAGAGGAAGATGCTAATAAAGTTACAGAAGCTCCACCCTCCTTTATTTGATGGTACTACAGATTGCATCTCGACGGACCACTAGCACCAAGAGATGGAAGAAATTCTCAATGTATTGAAGGTACCTAGGTCAAGACAGGTGGCATTGGCCACACACCACTTCAAAGGACTAGCTAGAAGTTGATGGTGAATGATGACGATGGACCCTAATACAAATATTAATACTATGAGCTGGGAGAACTTCATAGAGATCTTCTATGAAAGGTTTTTTCTGAAATCGACTTTGAGTAAATAGGAGGACTTTGTTCAACTAAATCAGAGGGACATAACCATAGCTAAATATGAGAGAAAGTTTACTGACCTAGCCAAATTCTCACAAATCTAATCAGGGAGGAGAAAAGGAAGGCCAATTGATTCGCACAAGGTCTCAAGATGAAGATCCAAAAGATAGTGAAGACTCTGGGCCTAAAGACTTACAAAGACATCATAGAAAAGGCCCTAACTCTAGACCAAAAACTCAACTTGGAACAAAAGTTGTGGGGGGAAGGATAAGAGGCCCAGGAATGAAAATAATCAAGGGGCTCAAAAGAAAAGTAAGAATGGTGGGAATGCACCACAAAGATAGGAGCATAATAAAGATGAGTCAAGGGAGCAAGCAAAAAGACAAGGGTTGTGTTACGTGTGGAGGCAGAGAAGCCATATAGCAAGAAATTGCCCGAGTGCACCAGCTCAGGTTCCCTAGCAACATCAAAACACTCATGGATGAGGTCAGAACGATTGTCTTCAAGTCAAGCAATAGCAAAATAATGCCATTCATGGATAGAACTAGGGCCATGGTCAAAACTAGACTAGAATGTTTGCTATTGAGACTCAAGAAGACCCAGTCCTTGTAGTAGAAGGTATGTTCCTATTATTCAATGTTGCTGTGAAACTATTGTTTAACTCGGGTTTCTCAAAATCATTTATTTCTAAAAAATTAGATGATAGGTTACAACTTGTGCCAAAAATACTACCCATGACTTTGAATGTATCCACACCAATAGGGACCACTGTAACTTTGAAAAGAATGTGTTGTTGTGACCTAAGGTTTGGGGATAAACTCTTAACGGTTGATCTATGTACTTTGCCTTTCTATGGCTATGATGTAATCTTAGGGATGGATTGGTTAGACTAGTACCTAGCTCAAATATATTGTTCTAAGAGGCGAGTGACCATAACCCTACCTTCTTGGAAAACCTATAGAATCAATGGGGATATGCAACAACTACAGAGGAGTCAAACCTTACCCATGATAAACTGCTTAAGGCAGAAGAATGAGTTCGAAGAACTCTCTAAAGAAGAACCTGTTGAATTAAAGAAAATCCAAGACCTAGTAGTGGTTAGTGAGTACGAAGATGTGTTCCAGACGACTTACCCGAACTACCACCTGCTAGAGAATTAGAATTCAAGGTTGAACTTCACCTTAGAACCAACCATGCAGCCATATTTCCTTACAGAATGACACTAGTAGAATTAATCGAGTTGAAGTCTCAACTCGACGAGCTATGGGAGAAAGGCTTTATCAGGCCAAGTGAGTTACCTTGGGGAGCTCCTGTACTGTTCGTAAAGAAGAAAAATGGTTCCATGAGACTATGTGTCGACCAATAAAAGCTAAACGAAGCTACAATAAAGAATAAGTACCCTCTACCGAAGATTAATGACCTATTCGATCAATTAAGAGGAGCCACTCATTTCTCAAAGATTGATCTTAAGTCGGGTTATCATCAGCTAAGAATCAGGGAGTTTGACATATACAAGATGGCCTTTAGAATGAAATACAAACACTTTGAATTCACCGTGATGCCCTTAAGTTTGAATAATGCCCCAGCAACATTCATGGATTTAATGAATCGAGTGTTTAGACAATATCTTGACTAGTTTGTGGTATTCGAAGACGACATCCTGATTTACTCAAAAATAGAAGCTTTACACTTGGAGCACTTGCGATTAGTGTTGGAAACCCTCAGAAGGCACCAATTATATGCCAAGTTCAGCATATGTGAATTCTAGATGGGATGGTCAAGTTCCTTGGCTATGTAATTTCAATGAAAGACATCTCTATAGATCTGGAGAAGGTGGATGCTATCATGAATTAGAAGCAGCCAAAGAAACTTACAGAGATTAGGAGCTTCTTAGGCCTGGTTGGGTACTATAGAAGGTTCATCCAAGATTTCTCTAAACTAGCAGAACCTATGACCAAGCTAACTAGGAAGGGAGTTAAGTTCAATTGGGATGAGAAGTGTGATTAATTATTCTAAGAACTGAAGAAAAGGATTGACTACGTGTAACACCCCAACCCCCGAGTTCTTTGAGTTGAGAGTTGGACATAACCACTTTTCCTTTTGAGGGTGGACTTAACCAATTGGCGGGTCAGGCCGGTGTTACGTTACAAGCGACACACACTTGACTTTCTATTTTTCAATAGCACATGCCTTAAAATAAATTCAATAGTACAAATTCACATTTAATAAAATCAAGACAATTAAAGGTAAAGAAAAATTCAACTTCTTTATAAATAAAAGAAAGTACATAACTTTGTAAACTATTACATTCTTGATCAATAATCTCAAAATAGAAATATTAACTTTCAGCGGAAGTCTTATTTCAAAATTGGGCAACAAACACTTACATTGAAAGGAAACTTTTAAGAAAATAGAAACTTGCTAAATCGAAAACTATTTAATTTCCAAAGCCTTCATAATTTAATTTCCTGAAAAATAAGAGAGGAAGGGGTGAGCACATAG
>JAJIYU010015300.1:0-12759 GCA_030144865.1 Tinospora cordifolia
ACCATTTCTTCTTCTTCACAGACCAAACTAAGAGTAGACCGTGATTCCTCTGTTATGGTTTCATGGCAGCTACTTCTTCATTCATCACGGTCTTCTTCTTCTTCCCTATTTAAGACTTCTTCTTTTTCTTCCCTGTTTCCATGCTCAACCACGAACCCCCTCTGTTCGTGCAACCAGCCAACATCACCGCCTGCCTCTTCACTCTGCAGCAGGTACATCAACAGCTCGGGTAGTAGCAGCAGCAACAACTCCAGTCGTCTTGTTATGGGTCCAACACCAAAGCACCAGTTCCAGCTTCTCCTTCTCGTTCGGCAACAACAGCAGCAACAGTTGCAACGGCAGCAGCAGCAACAGACGGAGTGGAGCATCATCCAAACAGCAACGCACTCATCGTCTTTGTTCCGAACGCAGTAGCATGGTTGCTGCTTCTTTTCCTCCTCTGTTTGTGACTCCCGACCAGTAGCACCATCACCAGGGAAAACACCACTCCCCTGTACCGTTTCTTCTTCTTCACAGACCAAACTAACAGTAGACTGTGATTCCTCTATTATGGTTTCATGGCAGCTACTTCTTCATTCATCACGGTCTTCTTCTTCTTCCCTGTTTCTATGCTCAACCACGTATCCCCTTTGTTCGTGCAACCAGCCAACATCACCAGCTGCCTCTTCACTCTACAGTAGGGACATCAACAGCTCGGGCAGCAGCAGTAGCAGCAGCTCAGGCCGTCCTGTTATGGGTCCAACACCAGAGCACCAGTTCCTGCTTCTCTTTCTCGTTCGGCAGCAACAGCAGTAGCAGTTGCAACAGCAGCAGCAACAACAAACGGAGTGGAACTGGTCTTTTTCCTTCATCTTCTTTTTCATTCGGTTTACTCAAAGCAGCAGCAGCGGTAATGACAATAGCAGCAATGGCAGCAACAGAGCATCATTTGCTCTGTTTTCCTTTCTTCTCGGTTCTTCATCTCCACAGTAGCAGCAAAACCGGCAAGGCTGGTTTTCCTCTTCTCCTGTTCATGTAAATTCAGAGCAGCTGGTCTGTTCTCCACTACTATTACGTGCTATAGCAGCTCGGTTCCTCTCCTCTGTTCCACGGCAGAGACAGCAGCAGCAACGCAGCTCATTCCTCTTTTCTCCCTGTTTTATAACTTCTCTATCGTCCTGAAGAAGTTACATTACCGCCCAACGCATCTTCCTTCAATTTCTAGAATTTTCAAATTTTTTTTTCCACTTGGTTAATTTAGAACTTTATAATAAGCTTAAAATTTTCATTACTTGTTTATCTTATACACTCACATTTGATTATATTTATTTATTATATTTTTTTCCAAGCTATGGCCCATGCGTTGAAAATAATATTTTTGTTCATCATCATCATTTTTTTCCTACGAAAGAAATATTTTATTTTATTTATCTATTTATTTACTCGCGATGTGGCACGCTCGCAAAGTTTCAGGGTGTTACAATTAACAAGCTAACAACAGAGAGGGCAATGCTGGTATACTGCATTATGAATGAGCTCTCAACCAATGTTGGGACCATCATCTCCAGTTCCATTCGGTTTGCCATTGACAAAACCAACATGGGACTCCCTCATCCTACCGTCATTACAAAATTGTGCAGACAAGCTGGGGTAGTTTGGAAGTGGAGTGAACCCCTGCTGAAGATGAAGGACCACATAGCTGTGAAGATGCTCACTTCTACACCTGTTAAGAGGTGGAAGGCCTCTGTAGAGTCTCTATGGCCTTCAGCTGATCCCACCAGTACTACTGCAGATCCTACTCCTTCTATTGGCGTGCCACCTTCTTCTTCTATTGCTGCAAAGCCATTGTCATCAGCCACGCCACTTTCTAATCCTCATGCTGTTATGCATTGGTTGGCCTACATCACCCAGTGGTTACATAGTACTGATTCGACCATGGCACAAGCAAATCTTCTTCCTACCTGTTGCATGTCGTACATGTCTATGACATGTTGTGCACCTCCAGCCCCTCCAACTCCACCAGTTGTTGTTGTTGATGATGATGGTGATGATGGAGAGGATGGAAACAACTACATCACAGAGGCTGAAGTCTTTGGAGATGACTTTTGATTTCTATTTTTTTCTCTGTTTGCTTTCAAATTTACTTGTGTAGACAGTGTATAATTATTTTTGATGTGCTGACTCTCTCTATTATTAATGCATATGCTTAGAATTCGTGTGATCTCCAAACTAACTTCTCTATTTTTGAATGCATATTCTTGATGTGTACTCTTCCAATTATGAGAATCAATGTGTTCTTGAGGACAAGGCACTATTCAAGTTTGGGGGTACGTACCACTTCGACACATCTGTTTTAGTTGTTAGTTTCTTTCAATTTCATACTTTTTTTCCTTCTTAGTGTTTTGCTCTGCATTCTTTAGAAACATGTTAGGAACATATAGTATGAGTCACCTAGGCTAGATCATCCCTCATTTAAGCCAGATCATCCATGCCATAGCCATATTTTTTTTGAAAATCTTCACTGAGTGACCCATGAAATTGAAAATTACTCTAGTATGATGAGACCAAAAAGTAGGGTATGTTTAAACATTCTATGTGCTTAGATTGTCCAAAATTTGGCTTTGACAGAACCTTGTAGTCTTAAGTAAATTGGGAATCTGAAAACTAAGGAAAGTGGGGAGTGGAAACAAACCACCAATAGAGAGAATTTCTCACAAATTCTTGAAATAATCAAATCTATTTTGAACACTACTTAGGAATGATCTAGTAGGGAAACAAAGTATGCCATTTTTGTTTAAGTCATAGCCTAAAGGCTAGTTCCAGCATTTATAATCCTTTGTAGCCAATTTTAAACCTTATAGCCCGTTCTTTGTATGAACCTAAACATGGTATAAACACATTATCCTTGATGAATATCTCAGTTGGACCTAATTGTATGCACTCATGGTTTTAATACATCCCATGTTAGGTAAATGCATTATTTAAAAAAAAATAGTAGAAGAAAAGGAATTAAAAGTATTTGTTATTCCAAAAATATCAATAATAGCTGAACTTTCCTACTATTGCATGAGTATACATGTGGGTACAATTTGGAATGCATGCAATGGAATAAGTTTGGGGGAGGTATAAAACAATGTTATGAACATGAGCAAAGGAAACAAAGGAGTGAACAGAAGGATAAACAAGCGGGGTGAGATATTGTCATCAGTGTACACTTGAGTCAAAATGTGTAACACCCCGTAACTTTGTGATCACGCCACGTTGCTAATATGTATAAAATGAAATGAAATAGGAGATCAAAAATCGATATTCGTTGAGAAAGGAAATAAAATAAAATATTAATATATATAATTTTATGGCAATTAATTGAGTAGATTACAGAATAAAATGGTATTATTAATACACAAACTTATAATAAAGTCTACATATATAAAGTGAGTAGTGTGTATATATCAAGAGATTTATATATATATATATATATATATATAATTTTATAAATTCATAATAAGCTTAAATGAATAATAGTTGTAAATTTATAAACTTAGGATAGGGATTAAACAAATATCTAAAGGAAAATGAGTACATATTTAATAGAACTAGTGACATAAAAAATGAGAATTCATAATAAATTGGTGCATGAAAATAATTATACATCTCATAGAAAAAAAAATTTAAATGAACAAGGAATTACATTATAATAAACATATGATTATAAGTATATAATAAGGCTTAATGTGATTAAAGAGAAAAAAAATATAAAATACACAGATGTATATACATAATTGAAAGTTTAAGGAAACGGGTGGAAGACTGTTGGCCGGTGTCTGGTTGCCTTACGAAGGAAGCTGCCTGGTTGTTATCTGATGCAATAAACAAAGAAAGAAAGGGAGTAAGACGAACAAGAAGATAGGGGAAGCTGACCGGGCATCACAAAACATAGGAACAGCAGCATAGCAACCCAGGTAGTAGTTGATGCTGCTGTTACCGAATGAAGAAGAACAAATGCACGGAAGCTTGTGGGGAGCTGTTGGCAGGACGGACCGCGGCTATTGATGATGCCCTGTTTTGAAGAAGAAGAACCCGAGCTGTTGTAGCTCACGTAACGGAAGAAGAGGAAGACCAGCCCTGCTGATTTGCTGCTCCTGTAGCTGCTGAACGAGAAGAGGAAGAGGAGGAGTTTGCTGGGGTGTGTGGAATGGTGTGACGAACAGGGGGAAGGGAGGAAATAGAGCAGCAGGGTGTTGCTGCTGCATGTTGCTGCCGTGGTAGCTGCCGAACGAGATGGAGATGGGAAGGCATGCTGCTGGGTGGACGAAAACAGAGGAAAGAAAAGAGGATGATGAGGCTGGTGTGTACCGTGAAGCTGTTGTCCGGGTTGTTGCTGCAAAGAACCATGAACAGAAGTTGGCGTGATCCGGAGTATGGGAGCAGAAAGAAATGAAGAAGCAAAATGAGCAGAGACAGGAAGTGAAGCAGAGCATAGGGCGGTTGCTGAAATTGGGACGGCAGCTGCTGCTGCTGTTACTTGGGACGTGGTGTTACAGAAGCCGAAGAAGAAGCATTGAATAGAGAACGGAAGTGGAAGCAGAGCACGGCTGCTCTGTTGACGCTGTTGCTGCTACTCTGGTTTGTGGATTTTACGAACAGAAGAAGGGGAATTTGTGACGATGAAGAACCGAGAAGAAAAGAAAACAGAGCCACTGATGCTCTGTTGCTCCCATTGCTGCCGTTGTTGCCATTGCGGTTGCCATGAGTAAACCGAATGAAGAAAAAGAAACGTAAACAGAGGAAGGAAAATGGTTGTTGCTGCCATGGTTGGACGAATGAATGAAGGGGAGCAAGCTATGAATTGGACCTAGACGGAAGAAATGAAGAACTTGAGCTGCGGGTCCGCGAATTGAAGAGCAGAGACAGATTGCTGCTAGCGCGTTCTGTGGATGTCTGTGAAGAACAAAGTCTGCTGCTGTGGGTTTTCACGTTCCATGTGCATGCATTGTTGCTACTCTCAGATGAAGAACATGATTGTTGGGTTCGTTCTTGAGGGTGATTTGGGCTGGTTGGGTATTTTTTCTGATGAACGTGATTGATGACTGTTTTGGTTGAGAAAATGAAGAACGAAGAACGGATTTGAGCTTGTTGGACATCAGATCGAACTGTTGAACGTGAATTAAATTACTGGACAACGATTTGAGTTGCTAAACATAATTTCATTCCGATGTGAGTTCGGCCTTGCGCAAAGAAGATGATGCGAGGTAAAGTTTAAATTTAAATTTTTTTAGTTTTAAATTTTAGTTTGAGATTTATATTAATTAATTTAAGATGCAAAAATAAAATAAAATTAGAAATTAAAAACCTTTTTGGGTATTTAGTGAAAATATTATTTGATGTTAGTGGATTTGGAATAAACATTGGAGCATGAATATTGAGGTACATTAACGTATAGGAATTCAGAATTTCCAAATAAAACTCAAAGCACTGGAAACTAAACACAAGTCATTCAGAAGTCTCATTTTGTTCATAATTGAATTAATTATGATATCAATAAAATTATTCACATTTCAAAGATTAAGTTATTAGACATTTAATTCTACGAATAAGTTTGTAAACAAATTATTAAAAAAAATTGCAACTTTAAACTTAGGAAATTTAGAAGACTTTTAAACTATTTTAATTAGAATATATTAAATTTCAGAATTCTCGAATAACCCTAAATTAGTTGGAAGTAATGTTTGAACTTCATAATTATCTTAGAAATTTTTGAAGCGTAAGAGTAACCATTTTAAGTGTTAAATTTCAGATTTATATATTTAGCATATCGAGGATCTCGAAGGGAAGTAAGGAGCACTAGAAATTGGCGAAATCAAGTGGGCGAGACTTCCTTGCTCATTTGTATTATACGGATTTAAGATTCAAAATATTTAGTTGAATAGTTCTAGGATTATTATAATTTTGTTATAAAATTGATTGAACTTGTTGGAATGTTTGTGTGATGATGCGACTAAATGATAACTTGTTCATTTCATGCACAAATATTTCATGACATGCCTAAATAGAGGAAATGCATCAGGTAGCATTAGTTACTCATTTGAATATCATGTAACTTGCATTTTATAACATTGGGTATTTATTCAGACTACTATTGCATGGTATGCATAATTGGAGAAATTATTCAGTAGATTGTGAAATTGTTTGGCATGATTAATGCTTGTCTATAACACTAAAATAAGACGGTTTATTGAGAATCTACGTACCGGTACGATTGACGAGCCTGAAGCAGATCGAGGAGGCATCTCCTATATGTCATCACTTGAGATCGTCGAGCCACAAGGCAGATTGTAGAGCTGACTGTGACATCTGGAAGTCTTTGGGAGATGGTATGATGCTGCAGTAAGTAGCTCTCTTAGGCTGTAATGTGAGTATCGATTGATTTTAGATGGTTATTGGAACCTTTTGAGATTTGATTGGATCACAGGGAATACCGAGAGACATCTCAACCCTCTTCTGGTCTTATATTCCAACTGAAACAAATAAATGTTTGAAACGCCTAACGTGTGTAAATGTTTGTAATATTTTGGATTGAGTCTGTATAATGCTTGTAATATGTAGGATCGATCCACTGGGCTTTCGGGCTCACTCCCACTTTATTTTTAGGTACATTTGGACGTAGAGCATGTTGACTTACGTCTGAAGACCCACACTCTGATTGGACACCTCATGGGGAGGTCGTCAGGGATAGGAAACTTGAGGTCATGTTTTATATATTTTACTGGATTGTTTTAATGTATTTACATTAGTTTAACTTTGGTTGTTTTATTTTTCAATTGCTTTGCTTGTTTAACAATTTTGGTTTAAATGAATATTTTTAAAGTAATTTTCGCTTCTTTATTGATAACTCATATTAATGAACCCGGTGAATGTCTCGAGTAATTATTTTAAATTCTTTTGTTTTATATGAGAAATTATCCAGAGATTGACTTGAGAATAGATTATTATAAACTTGATTTTGAAGAAAAGATTTTGACAGAAGAAAAGTTTAGGTAGCATCTCGATTTTCATCAGGCAACGATCCACATGTGAGAAAGCACGTGAACGGAGGTCAGGTTAAAAATTGGGGTGTTACAAAATGAAATTCCTACTATACTTGCACCTCTAATCCCTACTATAATCTGAACTAAGTAGAAGATAAATAAAGGACAGACTTGAGAGGGTTTGTGTATTTTAGGTATCAGGAGAGGATTTCTATGAGTGGGATGGCGTCTATAAATCACTTATGAAGTTTAGGAGGATTGAGATACTAATAGTTGAGAGGGTGAAGTTAAGGAAGAATGGAGGATGAACTAAAAAATGTAAGAGAATTTGAATAGCCTTAGGGACGTGTTAATGAGTCATAAACTACCGAAATGGAAGATTGAGATTACAATGATGAATGAAAATGAATCTGCTTTTATATGGCATTGCATGTCACTTTTGATTAGAGTCATTATTCGAGGACGAATAGTAGTCTAAGTTTAGGGATATTTGTTAGTTGCACAGTAGTTTGACAATAGTATAGGTGACTTATTGCATCTTATAAGAATTCAGGGGAGAATTAGACACATTTATGAATAATTAGTGGCATGAGCATTCAGATTAGGAATTGCATGTTTCATTGCATTTTAGCCTTGTTTTTATGTTTTATAGCATTTTTATGAAAAAATGATGTTTGGGGAAGGACTTTTAGTGTGGTGCAAAGAAAAGTGAAAATCAAAAGAAAGCAACAAATTATCATAGTAGGATAATTGACAACTGAGGTAGCCGAAGGAAGACAAAGAAAAAACAACTCACTGGTTACCACGGTCGGTGGTCCAGTGACCGCGGTAACTAGAATGTGATCAGAACGCAACAGAGGTTGAACGCAGTCTACAAAATGGTGGAAATCCATGTTTTTATTGAGGGACGATGTTGACTGCGGTCACTGACCGCGGTAACACGATTAATTACCGAGTTTCTCATATTTTTAGAATTTTTTTGGTTGGGCCTATAAATATAAAAAAGGAGATTAGAGTCTAAACATACCTAATTCGGAAAAATCCTGACTGTGATGGCTCAAAATGAGAAAAACAAGAAGATTAAGAAGGGGTTGAAGATTTAGAGGTCAAGCTATGTCCATCTTTATTCATTCCTTTTTGATGTTCTCATTTAATTCAATGTTTGGGTAATTAGTTTTAATATATGAACCTAAGATTTCTTATTCAAGTAATTGATTTAAATGCATTATTTTATATTATATGTGCTTAATGCTTAATATTTACTCGTTATGAACATTATGAGTTCAAATCATTAAACTAACTTGGAAGAGAGGCTTAATGATTAGATTATCATAATATAGACCTAGATTAGTTGATTGACTGGAGGGTTGTTAACTGTTTAGGGGGTTGCACGAGATTACTAATTACATAGAATTAGTTTGTTGATCATGCGCCTCGAAAGAGCGTATTATGAGACAAAACTAATAGAAATTGAGGTACCTCAGGAAAGGGCTTTAATGGCAGGTGTTGCAACTTATAATGTAGGAATTTCGTGATCTAAAATAAGAATCATAGGGCATATAGAAGATGTTACAATCCTAGATAGCTTTTCCAAATAGTTTTTGAAACAAATTTTTATTGCTTTTGATAGTTTATGTTCTTATTTAGAATTTAACAATTCAACCTTAATCAAAGTCTTGATAAAATGAAACCTAACATTAAATTGAGATTTGAGATATTTAAGTAAATTTCATTCCTTGAGGACGATATCCGGTCTCACCGGTTATTACTAGTGCGACCTTGTATACTTGTGGGGTTATCAACAATGATAAAACAAAGAACTAGGGTACTTTCAAACGATCTATGTACTTAGTTTATCCAAAATTTGACCTCAACAGAACTTTTTAGTCTTAAGTAAATTGAGAATCTAAAAACTGAGGAAAGCGAAAAGTGGAAACCAAACTACAAGTGGAGAAAATTTTCCACAAACTTTTCACATAATCAAATCTATCTTGAATACTGCTTAGGAATGACTTTAGAAAGGAAATGATATAGGCCATCTTTGTTTGAGTTTTAGCCTAAAGGTCGGTCCCAACATTTATAATTCTTTGCAGCCAAATTTGAACCTTATAGCATGTTTTCTCGCTATGAACCTAAACAAGATATATAAGAAATACTCTATCCTATTCTGAATATCTTAATCAAGTCTATTTCTGTGTACTCATGGTTATAATACTGTCTATTTTGAGATATAAAAGAAGGAAGTATGCTGACATTGAAATGCATATGTTTCAGTTTTTGCTTCCCTTTTGATATTGTTTCAAAAAAAGTTATATATTTAATATTTTACTATTATCAATGAAAGTGAGCTCCCTACTTTTATATGGGTGTACATGCAGGTATTGATTGAAGTGCATGTGATAAAATAAGTTTGGGGGAGCTGTGAAGACAAGGTTGTAAGCATGAAGGAAGAAAACAAGGGACTGAACAGAAAAGATCAAGCTATATGGAGAAAATCAAACAAAATTGGTTGATATTATTGTTATGAGTGTACATTTAAGTCAAATTTAAATTTTTATTATACTTGTAACTTGAGCTAGACCATGTTACAACTTAGAGAAAAAAAAAACACTGATCATGACTAAAGTTTGACCTAAGTAGAGGATAGATAGAAGAAAGTATTAAGAGAGTTTGTGTAATTAAGTATTAGGGGAATATTTCTATGAGTGGGATGACAACTGCAAATCACCTACAAAGTCTAAGAGGATTGTGATACTGACAGATGAGATGTTAAAGTTGAGGAGAATGGAGGGTAGACTAAAAATTTAGACAACTTAAATGACCTAGGGAAGTGTTAATGAATCACAAACCAGAGGAATGGAAGATTGAGGTTACAATGATGAGTGAAAAAGAATTTAATTCTATTTTGTGTGGTATGTAAGTCATACGGTTGAGTCATTGTTCGAGGACAAAAAATAGTGAAAAAGAATTTAATTCTATATCGTGGTATTTGTTAGTTGCATAACATACTAACTTTATTTTGGGTATTTTATATATATTTTGCATAAGTTTTGTAGGAGATTATGAATATGAGTTTATATTTAGTTACATATGCATTTAGAGTATCATTGCATGTTTATTTACATATGAGAGTATTGCATTATGATTTCTATCATTTTTAAGTGCATGTAATGCCTGAGAAAGGTTCTTTAATGTTTTTGCAAGTTCAGAGAAACCCAGTGTAAGAATCATAGCACTTGAGAAGCAAGAATGGCTTAAAAACACAGAGGACCAACTGATTACCGCTTTAGAAGAACTATTAACCGATATAAATAGAATGAAAGCCAATAAGAAAAGAAGACAATAACACGTTACTGATTACTGTGGTAGGTGACTGCAACAACAAGAAAAGAATGATTGGTGCCGAAGCTACCATGGTAACACAAGTTTTCTCAATTTTCATATTTTTTGTATTTTAAATGTGATTTATTAAGGATTTAGGAAATGTGATTTCTTAGTTTTTTTTAGAATAGTACAAATAGAAAAGTTGTATTAGGTTTTGAGTTGTTGATTATTAGTTTTCTGACGACCAGAGCAAAGAAATAGAGATAAAACAGAGAAGAAAGAAAAACTAGGTCAATTGTTTTGAGTATGATATTTCGTTTATTTAATACTTTGATGTGTAATCTTTTTATTATGGATGGCTAAGTTTCTTATGTGTATGATGTAGATTTGATTAAAGGAACTCTTGATTCTAAAATTAATTAATCTATTTTGAGTATTGTTTTATATTTTGTGAACTAAATATTTTTTATTTAATAGTCATCTATAAATTGATCTCAAATTATTGAATTAACTAGAAAGAGAGTTCCAAAAGTTAGATAATCAAAGTATAGACCTAGAAACATCAATTGACTAAGATGTTGTTAATTTTCTAGGAGGTTGCATGTGATAGGTTTGTTGCATTAGTTTATTAACTATACACCTTGAGAGAGGGTAGTAGGAAATATAACTAATAGGATCAAGGTACCTCAAGAAAGGGTTTTGATTATAACTATCACAACCTACAGGATTGAGATTTAGATTAATTGAAGTAAGAATTAAGAGTGATCACATGAGAATTTACTATCTTAGATAATCAATTTGCAAAGTTTTCCAGTGAATAATTTTTGTTTTCAGTTTAGCTTAATTTTCAAAGATTTGAATTTCAATTGTGAGCTTTAATAAAATTGATACTAATAGTAAATTGGGGTTTGAGATACTAACCACAAATTGTTCCTAGAGGACGATATTCTGGCATTTCACCATATATTATTGTTGCAATCCTGTACACTTATAGTGATCTCAACAATTGTCATCATACATCAATACATAGCCAAAGCCTATTTGTGATGCATCAGTGTATATAGTCAACTCTCAATCGGGCTTTGGCAACACTAGCACTAGAGCTAATGTCAATCTTTGTTTAAGTTCAAGAAAGGCATCCTTGCACTCATTAGTCCACACAAATGGAGCATCCTTCTTGGTCAGCTTTGTCATCGAAGTTGCAACCCTTGAGAAGTTCTAGATGAAACAGTGATAATAGCCTGCTAAACTCAGGAAGTTGCAGATCTCAGTCACTGTGGTAGGTCTTGGCCGGCTAATAATCGCCTCGACCTTAGTGGGGTCAACAGAAATACCCTTAGCTATAACCATGTGATACCCAAAAATCGGACCTCTAATAATGAAAACTCGCACTTGCTGAACTTAGCATACAACCTATGCTCCCTCAAGGTCTGTAGTGCAATCCTCAAGTATTCGGCATGCTCCTCACTAGACCTTGAATAGATCAAGATATTATCGATGAAAATAATCACAAAGGCATTGAGGTATGGCCAAAACACACTCTGCATGAGGTCCATAAACATAGTTGGGGCATTTGTCAAGCCGAACGACATAACTAAGAACTCGTTGTAATACCCTAGAATTTTGTCAAATAATTTAAAATAAATAAAATAAGTTAAGTAAATTAATGTCAAAGATTTTAAGAAATTTTTGGGTGCAAATTGTGAGTTGACACATGAAAAATAAAATATGTTAGAGATATATGTTAGTTGCATAGCAGACTAATTATATTTTAGGTATTTTATGTATAATATGCATTAGTGTAATGAAAAATTTAGAGTATTTGCTTATGTTTAATATAAACATTTAGAGCATTGTTGCATCATTTTAGCATGATTTAATGTTATTTCTAACATTTTTATATGAATATAATGTCCGAGAAAGGTTTTCTATGTTTGCGCAGGTTTAGAATGAACTGGAATAGGAATAGGAGCACACGAGGAGTTAAAAAAGGCCAAAAATGAGGAAAAGTCACTAACGGAACAAGGAGCATAAAGAAAAACAACTCTCACTGTGGACCGCGGTCGGCGTTCCAGTGATCGCAGTCACCAGTGTGTGTTGATTGAACATCATTCTGTGGACCACGGTCATTCGAGATTTCATGTATTTGAGTTTTGTTTTGTCATTCTATGAACCGCGATCAGCATTCATGGACCGTGGTCGGTCGTCGTATTTCATTATTTTAGGGTTTTCTTTAGTGAAAAATTATAAATAGGTCATTGTAGTAAGGTTTAAGAGGAGGATTTGTTTTGAGAACAAAGTTTTTAGAGAAAAACGACCGACAAAGGAGAAAAGAGAGAAGACAAAGAAGAATTGAAGATCAAGGTCCAAGAGTTGAGTATGTTTATTTGTGATCTTAATTCTTTGATGTGTGAACTCTTAATCATGT
>JAJIYU010015301.1:0-12742 GCA_030144865.1 Tinospora cordifolia
CAAACCAATTGGCTATTTATATTACATATACCCCTAATCGGGTAATTTTCATTTTAGTCTAATCGATCAATATGTTTGTCTCCATTCAGTGCTTTTGGACATGGGCTATAGGTACCTTATTGTTCGATATCAATATGTAAGTTCAAATCAATATAACATTACTCCGTTTGACTTTTAACTTACATCATATTGGTGGTTCTAATCAAATATTTTCATGGTACTTACAACTTGTCCGTATATTGGTCAAATTTTAAATTAACTGAAGTGGTTACTATTGAACTTAGGTATATATTTTTAATGTATTAGACATTTATTTGAGTTGTCTTCATACCTAGTCATGAGTTAATTGTATTTTCTCATAATAAAGGGTTGAGTAGCAAAAACCATAATTATATATGGGATTTATGTGGTAAATGATAAAGATCAGTAAGATAATGCATTGATTTAATGTTATTTATCAAAGTAATTTATAATACCATATAATTTGACTTAGTTTATTTGAATCTACACAAAGGAACAAAAAACATGTTACAAATGAAGTAGTCTTTGCAATTTATGGACTTTCCGCCTCCTATTGAATAGTGAAGATCTGTTTGATCACATGGTATGTGATGAGTTTTTGAAGTCCAACAAAATGTTGGGGAAGCTAATAGACTTTATGTTGAATGAACCTAAACCAAAAATGCTTACTAAGAGTAATGAAGAAGGCTAGTTGTTCACCATTGTTGAAACATTTCATACTGGGTTAGTTCAAAACATCAAGATTGCTTAATGTAAGCAATCGTTATTGTTAAGTCAAATGGATAATTATGTTTTCCTCCTCGACTTGGTCACAATAAGCAACCTCAATTGGCTTGAATTAACTCAAAGCTCCCTAGTCTGGAACTCCATGAAAAAGAAATGTAGAGATTGAATGAACTTGGTTCTCAAAGGATGGTTACAAATGAAGTAGTTATGATTATTTATAACATTTCCACATGGATGGTGAGGATCCATTTGATCACATGGTACAGAATGTGTCTCTCGAGATTACTACAATGAAATCTTGGCAGACATTCCACTTCTTCTAAAGATCCATTTGATCACATGGTTCTCGAAGAACGGTTACCAATGAAGTCTTGTTAGGCATACCACCTCCTTAACAAATAGGTGTATTCATTAGACCACACAGTTATCATGGAATAGTTACCAATGAAGTCAGGTCAAGTCATTTCACCTCCTCTCAATAGATGATGGAGATCTATTTGATCATATGGTATATGTTTCTAGAAACTACCACTAATATCTACACATCGTTGGTGTTTATTGTTTTGTGAATGGTGTTGATAGTCTTTATCACCTTGGAAGGGTTTTTTAAGATAAAACCTATCTGTTAAATCCTTGGGAAAATATCCAATAATCTATACAGTAGGAAGGAAAAACCAAACATTAAGAATGTGGAAGTGACTAGAGTTATTTGCAGCAAAACAATTAATTGTTAAACTCATTACACTGATCAGTCCCAAAAGTATGATTAACCCATACAATAAGTTACAACATATCGATATATTATCACAATGATCAGGAATTATATTAAGCATCAATAGTCGAGCGAGTAGATTTAGCTAATTGGTCCATTATACTTTTACAATTTTTTTTTTAGTTTTTTGCCAAAAAAAATTTTTGACCACTTTTCAGATACATTTATTTGTATTTGCAACCTTCTTAATTTAGTTTAGATTTTTCATTAAATGTAAAAAATTTAGACAATATTGAATGAATGTAGAACCATCTAGAGTTCGATTGATAAAAAATAAATTAATATTGTTTTATTTATATTTAAAATTGTGAACAACATATTATTTCATTGACAATACATGGTTAGGATATCAATTTCACTGATCGAGATATCATCAGAACTGATTATTTGGCTTCATCCGTATTTCTAGCATGATGTTTTTCTGAAGAGGAGAATACCAACATTAATGAGCATCTCAGTACGTTAAGCCATCATTGCATGATAGACTGCTAAATTTATTTCAATCCCTTAGCTTCACCTGTGTTTCTACTATGATGAGTTTCTAAAGAAGAAAATACAAGCAATGGCATCTCGATCAAAAGAGGATAATATGAGCAATGGCATTTTATTCCGAAGAGAAGAATACCAACAATGGCATCATCTTTCGAAAGAAAAGAATACCATTAATGGCATATTAGTCATGTTAAGCAACTTCGATGTGCTAGAAAGAATCGAGAACTCCATGATCAAAAACTCCATTAAGAAGATATGTAGAGATTGAGGGAACTTGGATATCAAAGGTTGCTTACAAATGAAGTAGTCATGGCTATTTATAGCATTTCCCACATGAGCGATGGAGATCCATTTGATTACATGGTGCACATTGTGTTAGTAGAGAATACACAAATATTAAACAGTAAAAATGTGCATGGTTATATCGATCAAGCAATATATATTGACACTAAATATTGAGTTCCCAATAACCTATGTTCAAAACCATTGAGCGGATTTTAACATACCAATTAATAAGAACTAACACCATTCGATTTGTTTAGAATGAGACTTTGTAATAACCCAGGCCCATCGTGACGATATTGTCCTCACCTTAACCACCACGGATTGGGTGTAGGGTTTTGTCCTTGACGAGACTCAAACCTAAGCCTTCCAAAATACCTCTGCATAATGAGACATCCCCGAATGCACATTTAGCCCAGACATTACTCTGAAGTCAGATCGATGTGGGATATTACAATCTACCCCCCTTGGGAATAGTCTTGTCCTTAGGACTAACACCTTCATCACACACATAGCGACTTTGATACCATTTGTAACACCTTGGGCCCATCGTGATAATATTGTCCCCACCTTAGCCACCACTGACTGGGTGTAGGGTTTTGTCCTTGGCGAGACTCGAACGTGGGTCTCCCAAAAGTGATCGACACTAATAAGCCTTGCAACTGCTCATTTAGCTCATGCATAGCTCTACTGTTAGACTGATGTGGGATAGTACAATTCATCCCCCTTGGAGCAGTCTTATCCTCAAGACTCACACTGCCGTCACACCTAGAGCGACTCTGATACAATGTGTAACAACTCGAGCCCACCATGATAATATTGTCCCCACCTTAATTGGTTTACAAGTGAAGCAATTTTTGCAGAGGTAGAAAATATTACAAATGACTGGGGGAGAGTAAAAAAATGGAAGAGAAAGACAAAAGAGGGGGAACAAACATAGAAGAAGAAGTCAATTTTCTTTGAATTGCCATATTGGAAGGTATGCTTATAAATTTGTATCATTATAATTTAAATTCATTTGTTTTGTGAAACATAATATGGATTCATTCTATTTCATAACATATGAAGTAATTAAGTCAAATTTATGCAGAGCTTACTTTTACGTCATAATTTGAATGTGATGCACATTGAAAAGAATATATGCGATAGCATTATTCACACACTTCTGGATGTGAAAAGGAAATCAAAAGATGGGCTCAATGCTCATAGAGATTTGGAATGCATGAATATTAGAACTGAGTTACATGTTGAGAAGTGAGGAGATCGATTATATTTACCTGCTACAATGCACACTCTTTCAAAAGAAGATAAACAAATTTTTTGTAGAAGATTAACAAATTTGAAGTTACCTGACAATTATGGGTTTAACATTGGAAATTTTGTGTCGATTAAAGAATGTAAGATACTTGGCTTAAAGTCATATGATTGCCATTTATTAATGCAACAAATTTTGCCTGTTGCTTTGAGAGGAGTTCTACAAAATGGTCCAAGATATGCAATTTTACGACTTTGTAGATTTTTTTAATGTACTTTGTGATAGGATCATGATTGAAATATATTATTGGACTTGGATGATTCAATAGCTGAAACTTTGTGCATTTTTGAAAGGTTCTTTCTTCCATGTTTTTTTGATATTATGGTTCACTTAATAGTTCACTTGGGATGAGAAGCTTGTTTGGGTGGACCACTCCAATATTGGTCGATGTATCCATTTGAGAGGTAGAATATATATCACTTTAATGTGTTTAGCTACTTTATTATATATGTATCTTAGTCCATTGCTTACCAAATAATTGAATGTACTAATCTTTATGGTGTTTTAGATTTATGAAAGTGCTAAATGGTTATGTTAATAATCGTGCACGACCAGAGGGTTGTATAGCTTAACGATATCTTGCCAATGAGTGTATCATATTTTGTAGCAAATATATTGAGAAAGCATGTGAGGTGGGATTCGATCAACACACAATGTAGATGTTGAAAATGAAGATGAAGAAAATGAAATATAATTGGAAGGCTACCCCATTCTTAGTAAAAAGAAAGTTGTGCTTCCATCTGATATCTTGGATATTGCTTATCGTTATGTTTTATCAAATAGTTTAGAAGTTCAACCTTACATAGAGTAAGTATATTGTTCTTATAATCCATATTATAAATTATGAATATCTTAATGCTTCGTTCAAGTTAGAGCTAACTTTATGTTGTTTATTATAATGCACTTGAATGAACCTTGACATTCAGATAGAAAATTATTAAGGAATGAACATTTGTAGTATAAAAGACACATGGATGAATTTAATAGATGGATTCGTGATAAGGTAAACAAGCATTTTTCAATATGCATTTCCATTTATCTTAGCAAAGTAGTACTAATTGTATTCTTTTCTATATGATCAGATTAAGGAGCTTGCTGGACATAACAATGTTTCTAGTAAGCTAACATGGCTCACACTGGGGGGCCTAGGGAGCAAATATTATTGTTTCAGGGATATGTAATAAACGATCTCCGTTTTCATACAAAAGATGCAGAGAAATTCTGACAAAATAATGGTGTTTAAATTGAAGCAATAACTCTTTGTAGGTCTAGTGCAAAAGATTAATCATAACAATCTAGGAAGGTCACTTGTTATGGAGTCTTAAGAGATATCATAATTCTTAATTATCATATCGTTTCATATGCCTATTTTTAAATGTGATTGGGTTAATATTGTCAATGGTGTCAAGAAAGAAGAAGGATTTACATGATTCAATCTTCATGAGGGGCAATCTCAATTTGATAAGGATCCATTTATTCTTGCATCACAAGTAAGACAAGTTTTCTATTATAGAGAAAATGAAACATCTAACTGGTATGTCATTTGAGAGCTCCTCCAAGAGGTTTTCATGAGTTACAAGCATATGAGGAAAGTATAAACTTGACACATGAGCCCATAAACATGTCTACATTTGGAGATGGAAACGTGGAACACTGTGCTAGGATTGACCTATATGACACTATTTTGTGAATAATGTAAGCATTAAGTTTTATACTATAACTGATTAAATTTTTTCTTGAATTTCTGTCTGAGTTTATATGCTTGGATTGTGTATTAAATCATACTTTTTAATTTTGTGATAGTTATTTATTGCATCTAAATTAATTAGTTAATTCTTTTTCATTTTGTATCAACAAACATATTATATCTTCTATAGCCGCTATGACAAAAAAGAAGACTTTAGAAGCTGGTGAAGTAAGTATTTTATTTTCAGTGATATTCATAATGATGCATTTTTGGTCAAGTTATGTGAATATTATAAGAAAAATAATTCTATATATATGAATGCATTTTTTTTCAAGTCTTCTAAATAAGCTGAAAAGAGAGCTAAGAAGCAATGAACAGTCATGTTAGCTACAATAAGTCATTTTGAGAATGAAGGTGTGAGACTATCTAATGAGGACTCCAACTCACCAAGATCATCACCTAATATTGAAAGTACATAAAAAAACAACAGAGAATTATAGCACAACAACAAAGAAACGTGGACCTACTAGGATGGGTTTGGTTTTGGGACATGCTCCTAAAATGAAAGTTGAGTTCAATGAAATAGGGCAGCCAGTGTCGACTAATTCTGAGAAGCTATCATCTTACATTGGTGTAATTGTGCGAGAGCACATGCCTATAGTAATTAAAGATTAGCAACATGTGGCTCCAGAAATGAAAGAACAACTTTGGAGGTTGATTGAGGTATGTGTATAATTGAATTATTTATTCATGAGAGATTATAATAATTTATTTGTAGAAATTCTTTAATTTATCCTTTTTTTGTGCATATCAGACAAGATTTGTAGTTGACAAGTCTAATAAAGCTATGATATTGCAATAGATGGGACACAGCTGGAGGCAATACAAGTCCACAATTTCTACAACAATTAGAGAAACAATGAAAAAAAAGATAGAAACTTTGTAGACAAATATCTTAAGCCTAACAATGTGATGTCTCTTACAGAGTGAAATATTTTTGTTGAAGAAAGATTATTCGAAGAGTTTCAGGTTTGTTGTGTGTTTCTTATATACTTTAAATTTGAATCATCATTTCTTTTTCATTATTATTAATATATTCATTTTATTAGGCAAAAAGCAAAAAGTTTAGTAAAATGAGGACTGGTCAAAAGCTATTGCACACAATGAGTAGGAAGGGTTATGCTCGTTTGGAGCATGAATTGGTAATGGTCTTGTCAAGTACTTCATTTTATTTTTTCTCTTTGTATTTTTATATAAGCATATATGTTGTAAAAGTTACTATTTTTCATATTTTAGAAGAAGGCTAATGAAAATTCAGATTCAGTTGCAAGAGTAGATGTATGGATGAAGGGTCATTTGAGAAAGAATAGTGAGCCTTTGAATGAAGCAATTCAAGAAGCAATTGTAAGTAAATCATTAATGCAAATGATATCTAGTTATATATTGAAATTATATAACAATAGAAAGTTATCAAGTTAATTTACTTGTTTTTATGTGAATGTAGGAAAAGATTAATGAAATTAGTCAATCTACCACTAATTTAGTTGAGAGAGATAACTTAAAAGAGGATGTCATTACTAAAGTATTGGGACCTGAGCGTCGTGGGCGGATTTGGGGCAACACCTTCAAAGCTTGATGCTCAAATTCAAAGTAATGGAAAAGTAAAGGTATTAGAAAATATAATTCAAGATCAAGCAGAAAGGATAAATACTCTTAAAGAAAAATCAAAGATGAAGGATACATTGGAGGAAAGAGTTGAAGCATTGACTGTCATGTTCTTAATGCAATCTCAACAGGTGATAACTAAGCTTAAAATTTTTTGGTTTATTATTTTGTAGTTTAATTATTACTTAAATTTATATAGTGAAATATATTTTATGATATGGTTCAACAACTTTAAAGCCAAAATGGAAGAGACATGAATATGATATATTCAAAAGCTCCAACACCACAGGTAAACTATATTTTGAACCCAACTTTGATTATAAACTTTTATTCTTATAATGTTTATATTATTTTTAATTTGTTTACGTATTATGTAGTCACAACAGGGTAGTAAGTCCACTCATGAAAACATGCCTTTTGAAAATGCTAGATGTGAATTATTAAATTGGCATCTCGAAAATGAAAGAGACGAAGAAGTTGTAGTAATAGGAAAGATTTCTTATACAGATCCCAAAGCTAAAGTTAATGGCCTCCTACTAGGCTTTGATTGTTGGAGAGTTTGGGTTTTAAAGGTAGTGAATGAAGCTGCTAATTTATGTAGACCAACATAAGAAATTTATTACTTGAGTGATGTTGTTGGAAGTATAATTGCTTGCCCAAAGAAGTACATAAGACTATTATAAATAGGTATGCTTTTATAAATTAATCATTGTGTAAAACTACAAAATTTTGGTACATTTCTTCTATGTTAAATGACATGTTTTATAGAGATTTTTTTGTCACACCAAGGTTTTCTCTAACTTTTGACCTCTTCAAAAGGTTGGTATTCATTATTTTTGTCACACCTTCTTCTTGGACAGTCACCTCCACAACTGCACAACTCTGTTCTTCTCGTCGGGCGTTGTTGCTTCTTCTTCGATTTTTCGGTCGCTACTGCTACAGTTCTTCTTCTTTTTCGCATAGCTATGTTCTTCCTGTTGGTCGTCACTACTACTACTGTTCTTCTTTTCCCCACAACGACTGTTCTTCTTCTTTAGTATAAGGTATCTACTCTTCATTTACATTTTTAACTGTCATCTCTTTCACATTCATGACTTATAATGTTTGTTGATTACTATTATAGCTTTTGGTTTAAAATAAACAATGTGAAATTTCCTCTTTAAGATTAATATATAGGTCTAGGTGTGAAATTAACTCTTTAAGATTAAGAAACAATGTGAAATTTCATCTATTTCATGTATGTTTTTTAAGAAAAATTAATATATAGGTTTAGGTGTCCAATCCCCTAATGGGGCTAAGTATTCTATGGATCATGTAAAGCTATGCACAGTATCCTTTTTAGTTTAGTTCTTAAATGCCTTTGATAGATATTGAGTTGCTTTAACTATTACAGTTAGCCTAATATTTAGTTAGTTAACTCAGTGGTTAGTTTATAGTTCAGTTAGCTGTTGTATTATATATATATATATATATATATATTTGTATGTATGTATGTATGTATGTATATCTGTAACAAGAAGAAATCAAGAAAAAGAAATTTTCATTTTTCTCTCTTCCTCATTTCTTGCTCTGTTTCTCTATTTCTTCATTTTCTATTTCAGTTCTTCCTACTACTATTTTCCGTTATTCTCAGCAGTAAGAAAAATCATTCAATGAGTTTTTTTTTTCATTTGAGTATTTTCTTTTTATGATTATTAGTCTTTTAGTTTGATTTGAATCTTTCATAGCTTGTACTAAAAATTAATCGACACCATTTGAACATCCTATGCTATATAACTATTTATTAAGGTGAAAGAGATAATGTTGACATGTCCCCTCTCGACTGTAATGTTGTTCCAATATGAAGGCCACCCATCGTTTTATATTACCCTCTAAATTACAAACTCAAATCAATGGCACAATGACCATTGTCTTATTTACTAATTGGATTCTAATATACCTAGTCACACACACCAACATAAGAAAAAGGATAATATAGCTTCTTGTCCACAGGAGGGAAAGTACAACACAATTCTTGAGCTAATAGGCTAACCTCAAGGGAAAGCACAACGCAATACTTTAGCTCTTATTCTTATTTAAAAAAAAAATTAATCTAATTAAGTTCATTTTTATTTGATGTAGGTATAAAGATTGGAACAATGGAGAACTTGAGTTTATATGCTTGGATTGTGTATCAAGATGAGATGTAATGATCTTTCAAGAAGAATTTTTACTTATAAAACTTTTTATTTTTGTTTATTAACCTAATAAACGATAAGTAGTGTGAATAATAATTACACTTTTTGATGGATTTTATATATGTTTGGCACTATAAAATTATTATTCTTAAGTGATACTAAATGAAGCATTTGAAATGATATGACAAATGTTTAATAATGTTTATTTTATATTATTAATTTATAGATACAGGTAAATATATGCAATATATATTCTAGTAAAATATTTTTAGGATTTAAATAAATTGACACATATGACAACGTTTAGCTTTCGTTATAAAATATATGATATAACAATATGCAGACGATTGTTATTGAAACACTAGAGCTTTCACAACGGGCACATGCATGTTGTTAAGTAATGGACATACAACAACAACCACTTGACCGTTGTTGAAAGGTTAAAAGGTTAGGGTTTCCACAACGTTAGCTTGTTGTTATAACACGTCTACAACAACATGTATAATGATCGTTGTCGAATATGTGTTAAAAGATTAAAGCATTTAACAACGTGCGAACATTGTTGTAACCTTAGTTTTTAGACCGATATATAATGCATTACAACAACAGGCTCATGACCGTTGTTAAAGGTTAGGGTTTCCACAACGTGCGCTTATTGTTATAACATGTCTACAATAATAGGCATGGTGACCGTTGTCGAATATGTATTTAAAGATTGAAGTATTTAATAACGGGTGAACTTTGTTATAACCTCAGTTTTAGACTAATACACAACGCATTACAACAACAGGCTTGTGATCGTTGTTAAAAATAGTCGGCCATTTAACAACACCTTGATCGACAACATCACCATGAACGTTTTCGTATGGGTATAACAACGAACATTGCATATTGTTGTAGGTGCCATTTCTTGTAATGGTGATTGGAATTATTGTTATCAAATAATGGAGTGAGTTGCTTGATGTATGGTTGATAGTTAGGGATTTGATTGGAATGAATGTTATCAAATGATGAAGTGATTTACTTTATGTAGTGGTTTATTCCATGTGGTTTCTCGATCATTATGCATTTACTATCTTTAGTGACCTAAACGAGAAAGATATTATATTGACAGTATGTTAATGCCATACATGAATTGTTTGTCCATTTTGCTATATGATGGTGATCATGATATTCCATTAAAGAAAGATAATAAAGATTTTTAACCACGTATCGTCGCGATGACATACGAAGGGGTATCATTGTAAGTGTTCCAACCCAAACCTGATTTAATCGGTTACTTGATTGTCAATTCTATGTGATTATTTTGAGATGGAATTGGGAGTCCAGATTGACTCCACTTCCTTGATTGATAAGATGGATTTGAGTGTCCAAAATAGACCTCACTCCATAGATGTGGAACACTGAAAAAGAATCCTTTCAATATTAACGTTAATTGATAAACAATCCATTGTTTAAATCACCTAATCGATAAAAGTGTTTGACATGTGTGTTTTGTTTAATTGCAATAATGATTTAGATATTTGGAATGATTCACTATAACAACTCGGGCCCACTACGTATCGATATTGTCCCACCTTAGCCACCACTGACTGGGTGTAGGGTTTTGTTCTTGGCAAGACTCAAACCCGAGTTTCCTAAAAGCACTTGGCATAATTAGACACCCACGAATGCACATCTAGCCCATGAATCCCCCTGGAGTTGGACCAATGTGAAATATTATAATTCATCCCTGTTGGGAGCAATTCACACCTCCAGTACACACAGAGCAGCTCTGATACCATTTGTAACAACCCAGGCCCACTATGTACCGATATTGTCTCCACCTTAGCCACCATTGACTGGGTGTAGGGTTTTGTTCTTGGAAAGACTCAAACCTGAGTCTCCCAAAAGCACTCGACACAATAAGACACCCACGAATGCACATTTAGCTCAAGAATCCTCCTAGAGTCGGACCAATGTGGGATATTACATTCAATGGGCTCTTTAAGCTCACCCCTTTCTTTTAATTTTGTAGGTAATCAATGATTTGAGGTTGACATGAACTCATGAGAGCTTTCTTCTTTTTGTTTTTAGTATTTACTTTATTAGTACAGTAAACTTGTTTAGATGGGCATGTTAGCCCTAGTCTTTCTCATTTTGTTTAAAATTGTTTTAAGGATTCATTCATAGGTCATTGAACCTCTAGAATCTTATTAGAACTATGTTTTATTTGAAAGCTTAGACTACTTAATTTAATTGAAAGTTTTATTTGAGTTGTGAATTGAGACTCATGTTTTATTCAAGCAAACTTTCGATAATGGAATGTTTGAGATTTTATGACTTGGTGTGACTAGGATGATATTGAGTAACAAATACAAATGTAGAAAGACTTAGTGATGTCCTGTCTCTTGAGTGGCCTTGAAACATGCTTTATATTCTTAGAATTATCATTGTTTTCGAGGGTAATCTTGTAATTATGCTCTTTGAGACAACCATTAGGAGGTGGGGTATTACAACTAGCCTAATCAACATCTAAATATGTTCAAAGCTTCAAAGGAGATGTGGAAGGAAATAAATGACTCTGATATAAAGTACCACAAACATATCGAAGAATACAAAGAACAACGACCTAATGAATAGTAATAGGAGAAGCATCAAACTAACTTACCATAATGAACAACATGTGTAAGATCTGGATAGATACAAATTACCAACAATAGTATAATAGAGGGAGGGATTAGGCAAAGGATTACCACATGTGAAAATCCATTTAACATTATGCACAAATGGGGTATATTGATAGTTGAGTATTAATGATGTGAGCTTGATGAATAATGTTAGTAGTATACTTGGATTGAGAATGAAGATAAGCTTTAGGGGATGACATGACCTTCATGCATAAGAAGTCCTTCATTTCAAAGTGATAAACCAATGCTAGCCCAATCATATTATCAACATACAAAATGAGACGAATCCTTCTGGTAGATGTCTTATGAATAATTAAGACCAAATCAAAATCAATGGACTTAAAAGTGAAAAGAGACAATCACCATTAGAAAACTTCTCAAATTAACCAAGCTCTAAGAGCCTATTTGAAACCATATAATGTTTTCTTAAGCTTGCTTACTTCCCTAGGCTTATGAAAAATACCTAGAGGAGGTGATGTAGACTTCTTCTTTGAGATCTTGATGTAAGAATATATTTTTCACATCCATCTAAGAAAGATGCCACAAACTAGCAAAAACGACTACAAAAGGATATGAGCAATAGTCACCTGTGCAACCAAGGTGAAAGTTTCTTTGTAATCCACCATATTGTTGAGTAAATACTTTTGCAACTAGTCGTGCTTTATATCAATCAATTAAGCCATCAAACTTAGTCTTAATCTCATATACCCAATGAGAACCGATAGGATTTTTACCATAAGTTGGAGGTATTAGGTCCCAAGCATTTGTTTTATGTAAAGTAGAAAGTTTTTCAGCCATAACTTGTTGTCTACATAGGATTGAGGGCGACTTCCTTATAGGAAAGGGGTTAGAAGAGATTATGAATAGATGTTAAGAAGGAAAAATATGATTGTGAGTACAATGAATATAAAAAATTTGGCAATTAAGTGGACTTAC
>JAJIYU010015302.1:0-12798 GCA_030144865.1 Tinospora cordifolia
CACACACACACACACACACACACACGTATGTGTATGTGTGTATGTAAAATATATAATAGATTAAAATAGATAATATATTATTTATTTTAATATGCTATTTAATTTTTATTAATTTTGCATTTAAAATAAAAAAAATTTTCAAGTCCTCCAAAAAAAAAAGAAAAATTACTAACACGACCTATAGCACTTAGGGCACTGCCTAGGTACTGGGGGTGGTATTTTTTTTTTTTTGGAGGAGGGGGGGAGGCATCTAGGCAATAACACTGAGATTTACTATTTGATTTTTCCAATTAATCTCTCTTAAGCCATCCTCAGATCTTGTTTTGCAGGTTTTTTCAGATCACAGGTGGAAACTAGAAATAATTTTGCAGTACTTTTGGAAGTATTTACCGAAGGTATTCCTTTTTGCCAATGGCTGTATCATTTAAATGACTGTCATTCTTGTTGCAGTATAAAGTTGCAAATGTGGCGTGGTTTTTCAAGTATAAAGAAGTAGAACACACGTAACTGAACTATTTTTGCTGCTAGATTTTCCATTAACTTAAATCAATTCACATTGAAAAAGTTTCTCAATGGCTGGTTTTGGGAAGTATTAACCACATTGTAGAAATTGGATGAGGATTTTGCCTTTAAATCTCTTCGTATAAATACTATGGGCATGTTCCCTATATTGACAGATGACAGACAGGCTTCTCTCTCTCTCTCTCTCTCTCTCTCTCTCTCTCTCTCTCTCTCTCTCTCTCTCTCTCTCTCTCTCTTTCCACACACACCTCCTCTTCTTCTTGTTCTTTCTTTGTTGTGCCACAGCCTTCTGTTCGCACTCGGAGGTCAAAGAACCCGTCAGACAATGATGAAACATTTCATGGTGTCTTAAGGTGCTTTTCAAGTGATGCTAGCACGAGAACTATCATCAAAAAGATCAGCACAGACATTGCTCAACTTCTTCTAGCACATGCCTTTCAGGTGACAATTTTTGTTCTTTTCTTTTTTCCCTGTTTTCCCCTTTTTTTCTTATCAATTACAAAATTGTAATTCATATACATACTATGGTAGAAATGCATGTTCCCTATCTTGACAAATAGGTTCTACCTTTATGAACCTAAATATGATTTTGTTGGAAGCTCAGTCTCTGTCTCTCCTTCCTCTGTTTCTTGTGCAAGAGCTTTTGATTCACTCTTGGGTGTCAAAGAACTGCTCAGAGGATGATAAAACATTTAATAGTCTCTTATGGGTGCATTTCAAGGGATGCTAGCATGAGAACCATTGTCAAAATTATAAGCACAGACAATGCTCAAGTTCTTCTAGCACACGCCTTTCAAGTAATGTTGTCCTTGTACCTCTGGGATCTGCATGTACCTCCACTGTGTTGTTCTTGGCGTTGACCTGTCCTAAACATTCTTCTTCGGCACCAGCTTGATCTCCAGCCATTGGACAGTCTTTCATCCTGTCACATTATTTTGCCTTTGTCAAGCTCTTCTCCATGACTCCCGCCAGCCACCCTCTGAAAAACAGATGCACCAATCAGGCTCTACTTCGTCTTCACTCCTCCATACAGTTTCAGAAGCTGCATGTTAAAAGCTCTGCCATTGCAGTAAAATGCACGTCTGGATGGAAATGAACCACTCTTCTTCCTTTAACTTCGATTTTTGCCATCCTCAGAAAAGTGAAGCTCTCTGTATCTTCTTGCACATGGATCAATCTACCAAGATATGTTCCAATTGTACTGAAGACATTGTGTCTCCATTACGGAAAGAAGAGAGCAACGATTCCAATCTAGTTGTCACAACAGCTGAAATTCGGGACCACCCATTGCATATCCTCTTTCCACTTATGTACTTCAAGTCTTGCCTAGTGGAATGTCTTTTGAATTGATTCCAACGCAGAAAATTGAGATCTGCTGTGAGAATACTGAAGGAAAACTGGCTTTCCAATGATTCTCGACACTTCCTTTCATGCATCCCGCCAACTAGTCATTGGCGACTTTCTTGAAACCGTTCTCACATTAGACTATGTTCTTCTTTCATTCTTGATTCCTTGTTTACTAGTTGGTGCATTTTCCTTGATTAGCAACTGCTTGTTATCCCCTCAATCCTTCTAAGAAATCCTCAACGTTCTTCCACCAACTACTTGCATTGTTCCCTGCCAATATTTTTAGGGAAGATCCGCCTTCTGATTGCCCTTCTCTCCCTCAGCCCTGTGATGAAGGTCTCCCAGTTACCTCCATTCCTATCGTCTGGTGTAATGAAGACCTTTATATTGCCGCCATCGACTTTGAGAATCCTAAAGAAGCCTCCCCTTCATTCTTTAACTTCCCACGAAGAATGCTGTGCCTCTTGAGTTGATTGATCATTAACCCATCGATTGCAAACCTCCACAACTCCTCAGTGAACACAACCATCACGCTTGACAAGTTTGAAAGTCCTCACTCTCATTTTCTACTTCATCATCATTGTCTTACCATCCTTTCCAGGATTCAGGTTGAAGGTCTTGAAACCCACATTGAGGAGTGCCATCAAGCTTAATAACAGAAACTTCCGGAAAAAACCAAATAGTGAGAATAAATTTGAGTAACAACAAGCCCCTTTTGGGACTTATGTGATTGCTTATTGTTGGGAATGTCAAATTTGCTCCTTTATCTGGGCTCAAGACGAGCTACGTATAAAGGTAAGTGAATGTGCTCAACATATGCAGAGCTATAGTACAAAAGATACTAATATAATTTAAACATGTAAAAGTTTTTTTTTTTTTTTTCTCCTTACTAGAAGGTTATTTCTAACTGATAAACGTCACCTCTATTCTTCGACTTTTAAATGTCACATATACCTTTATTATTTAGAATTTGTTAAGTATGCTATTTGAAATTGATCTTTTGTCAGACATAAGAAGCATATATTGGAAACTTCACCTGAAGTTAGCATTCAAAGACATTAAATTGTGATTTCATTACGTGTGAAAAAAGTATGATTTTGATCTTAAAATAAGGAAATTCTGTGGAGGTAAATCTAAGCAATTGAGTGGTTGATTTTGTAATTTCCAGTTAGTTGCTACTTGCTTGGATGAGATCTTACCTATTCAACTTTAGCTATGACGTATCAGGTCAAACTATAATTTCATATATATCATGTCTGATTTCCATAAATATCATTTTGTTTTGTTCTTATCATCTTTCTAAAGCCCATTTGACGCCAAAATCGTTGATAATTTTGAGACTGATATACTTGCATGAACTCAATCAGTCATCAAACTTGGAATCCTGATTTGTATTCTAGTTTTTGTTGAATTTGCTGCTTCATTTCACTGATTTATTCAGGTAAAACATGGTTAACTTGATATTTTCTTCTGTAAAAGTTGTTCTGTGATTCGATTGGTGTGCCATGATTGTACAAAATTTTCCCTCTTTACGAGTGAAGATATTTTAATTATAGAATTTGTTGATCTTGAATCTGAAAATTGTATTACGAGTAAGACCTTTCTTACCAAATTGCACTTGATACCGATTCTCACTGTCATAATACTAATAAATTTTATGGAAATCCAGTGTATCTGGTATTTTGATAAGAAAGAGGTTTTTATTACAAAATTAAGAAAAACGGAAAATATACAAAACAATAGATGACCCATTCTTGAACTTGAGGACAACTAAGGATAGGCAAGATGCCGATGAACTGTTGATATAGTTGATCTCCAATGATCTCCAACTGCATAGACATTGCATGGATTGTGAGTTCTAAGAGTGGAAGAACTTAGTGGGTCTAGGAACTGGGTTGATAAGCCCATCGAGGGCAAATATTGTATGTCATATTTTCTCTGAAAAATAAAAGTAGCCAAGATGGTAGGAATTGAGAATTTGCTGTTGTTGGACCCTTTGTTAATTGGTGACTTCAGATTCCATAATTGACTTATCTAGATTTAATTCCATCTCCATGATGCCCTTTCTGATATTAGCAAGCACACTTTCACCTTCCCCAGCCTGCATACTATGGCATATAAACCCATCCAACAAATTATCATGCGGATCCGTCGTTTTCTCACCTTAGCGACACACCAATATAACCATATAAACGAGATAAGTGAAAATATTATCTTTGGTAAGCACACATCCCATCCAAGGTAAAAATATTTGGGTGGACCTGGGCACATTGACAACTAAATACCAAGGAAATGTTACAAAGGAGATGCCCCAACTTGGTCTTGTCTCCTTACTGCTATTATCTTTGCAGGCAAGACAGAGACCACATAGATCACATATTCTTCCAATGCACTTCTGCTAAAGAGATTGGAAATGTTGGCATGTTTTCTCATGGAGAAGATCTCTCATCCCTAATCAGATAGAAGATTAAAATCTCAATTGGTCATATATCCTCCTTATCTAAAAACGTGATATGTATTGGCCGAATTGCCTTGCTAGCCACCCTGTGGTCAATCCGGTTAGAAAGAAGTATAATTTTGCATGATGTGGAAAAATCTACTGCTTAATTGTGGGAGAATATTAAATCGATTGCTTGCTCTTGGATATATGGCTGACCTCTATGTAAATGATACACTCTGTTGGTCTGGTGACTGAATTGGGACAATAGTATTTATGTGGCAAGGCTCCCAGCAGTGTGATTCTCTGTTTAGGGTGTCATAGGTTGTTTCTCTCATGGTAAGATGATGTGTATAGGCTGACATAGGTTGCCGCAGTTTTTACATTATCACCGCTGGCAGATATCTCTGATGTATGATTGCCTCTTCTATGATCAATATATCTGTTTTCTTTGTTTCTTTCAAACAGAAAGAAAGATGTTTTTTTGTCTGATATTGTCAATAAGGCAGTCGTAGATCACATTATTTAGTAGTATCTGTCAAGTTCTTTGTGTCAAGCAATAATACTCATTACCATCGAAGCCTTCCACCTTTTTGTTCCAATTAATAACTATTATGTTATCTAATTCCTTTTCAGGACAAATATTACAAGTAACAAGGAAAATGACTTTGACAAAACTTCTTGGAATGCCTAAAACAGCAACATATCCGTAACTCTATATTCTACATCGGACATGAGGTATGAGTTGCAGAGAACAGAGGAATTTATAGGATGTTGGTCTAGATATGTGCAGAGAAGAGAGGAATCTATAGTACTTCCTATAGATGCTCAAAACTCAAGATGGTATAAGTGAAGCTCTTGATTTTTTCACTCTAAAATCCAACAAATATGGAAATTTTTAAGCACAAAAATTTTGGTTGGCAACAGATAATAATTGTACCCTAAATCCCTTTTTAAAATTTCAAAATCTTGAATGTCGTAAACAATCGAAACATGAAGCCTATTTATAGGAATCTTACACAAGGGAATGCATTCTTTATATGGAGTGTATTTACTTGTGTTCCTTTTATCGGATGAAACACGCTTTCTATATGGAATGTGCTTCAACATAGAATTTAGCAACTTTTTTAGTTTTAGTAGGGAACATGTTCCTTCAATGGAATGTATTTTTGTTCAAACCTTAAGGAGAGAAAAAGCTCTTGAGTTTTCATAGAACCATCCTAATCATTGCATGTAACACGTTTCCTAATTTCCTAATCTCAGTAACTGAAGCATTGGACATGTTTCCTATATGAATCACGTTTTAGTTACTTGAGAATTTTCACACTTCGTTTGAGAATGAAAGGAATGAGTTTCCTGAATGGAGCGTGTTTCCATTAGCCTGAAAACTATACTAAGTGTAGTTCATGATTTTAAAGCATGCAAGGAGCAGCAAGAATAAAAAATGACATGAATTGAGAAGGGAGAAGGAAAAGGATGGAGACAACATCACAACGATCAAGAACAACAGTACAATAACTGGAAGAGTGTTCTGTGTAATGGCTTGGACTGCCATAAGGAGAACGAATGGACATTAGTGACAAGGATGAGATCAAGCAACAATGCACAAAGCTTAAGAAAAGAAGAGAAGATGAAAAACCAAATGTTTACCAGTCAATGCAATCAATATGGGGTCTCCTCCTAGTTAACGCTATCAAAGAATGGTAGTTGGAAGTTTCGATCTTTCCAAACAAAATTCAAATTCTTCTCCATTTGCACATCTTGGGATAGCAATGAGATACTACCATAGGAGGTGACGGGCAAGAAAACATATTGCATAGCACTGTTGATACATGCTGTTAGCTTGTCGGAGAAGGAGATTCGAGGAGCACAAGGAAGACAGTCTACAAAGATAGGAGTTATGGTGTTCTGATGGAGGTCATGATGAATGAAAGAGGAAGGTTTCTGACAGTAATGAAGATGGTTGAAGGAAAACACCAGTGTTATCATTCCATAAGAGAAGAGCACGGATGAGGTGATCAAGAAAGCTGAAACGCAGAAGCACAAGGAGAGGGCAAAGCATGAAGAGAACAAGGTGGAAACAGGAGGGAGAAAGGTAAGGAAAGCAAAGGTGGAAGAGATAATGGAGTACAGCTGACAAGGGTAACGAAAGATACGGAGGACAATGAAGGACCCACGTATGAAGATAGGACAAAGAAGTTGCTCATAACAAGAACAATGGACATGGTCAAATGGCAAGACATAGAGAGGGAGACAACCAGGATACTTAAAATGGAAGTATAGATTTGGAAGTTGGATGTGGCTAGGCGGCAACTGTACTGTAACAATGCCTGATGTGAGGAAAGTCCTTAATGGAAAGTACCGGGCATTCTATGAAAGATTCTACATCGATAAATGGGAGAATTAGATAATGGAGTTTGGGGCCAAGGTTGCATGCAGGGATAGGTGATGGGAGTGGAGGGTATCAAGGCCAGAAAATGGAACATCTATATCCTAGCGAAGACAAACAGTTACAAACTCCTCAGTGCGAAAAGGATTCAACCAAGATGAAATGGAAAAATTGAGATTTTTTCCTAGCACATTGGACAAGTCCTCAATTTCTGTTCATTATCACATTTAAGTAAATTTTCTATTTTTATTGGATTCAAAGTCTTAGAGTAGTCCAACTATTGTGTTATAGATTTTGGTGTTGCTGATCTTACACTTATTCTTCAAATATTATTCCATACCTAAGACCAATGTCCGACCAGCCAAAAAATAGGCGCAGCTCATGGATCCTTAATCATGGTTGTCTATATAAGAGATGCTTTTAGTCCCACCCTTTACACTAAGAAATGTCCTACATGTTCAAAAATTGTTTACTAATCTTCTTTTTATTCAACAATTGACCCGTGATTTGAGTGTAAATGTAGTCCTAAACTTCCCTAAAATTCTATGAACTTCCACGAAGTATTTTGTTTTCAAACTATCAAAGTGGGAAGTGGATAAAGAAAAAAAACAAAAAACAAAAAACAAAAAGAGATTCAAAGACTCGAGAAAAAGATCGAGACTCGGCAAAATTTAACAACATTGGATGAAATTTGATAGAGAAGTAAAAATGTCATTTTTAATAGAAAACAAGAAATAGTAGTAATTGCGTTATTTTCAACTCCGTCAATCAACATAATAATATAAATTTTAAAATATGTCAACTAACAAATTATAAATTTATGTGAAATGTTTTACCAAAAAAGAAGAAAAGAAGCAAATAAATAAAATTAAAAAAATAAAGATAAATTAAAATTGCTTTCGAAGTTATTTTTCTCTTAGTCAACTCTCATGAAACAAGATTAAAAAAATTTTAAATAGTGACTAATAAATTAAGCCTGGTAAAAGTCAAACTAGTAGTATATAGGTCAAGAAGCTAACCGCCATAGTATTAAATATCAAAAATTTAAAAAAAAAAAAGGAAAAGGAATTAAGACCAAAAGCCACCATTTCAAATTCATTAACAGGCTTAAGAAGAATGATTTTGATGAGTTAATGGTGTTCTTATCTGTTCAAAAAAATTTATTTATATTAATTTTTAGCTTATACTACAATAAATCTAGATGTTTAAGTAAATATGCAAAAATTCTCTAAACTTCTCTAATTTTGGAAATGTTTATAAAAATTCTCTATTTCAAATTTGAACTTCTTCGAATTTGAACAGTTTTCAAGTGATCAAAGTCAAGTTGAAATTGAATTTTTGATCCTTGGCTATAAAGGGCAATGTGATCTTCTGCTTGCTTACTACGCATGTGAGGATAAGGATTAAGGAAAGATGATTGGATATGGTAAGTACCAAATGATAGTGTTTCCTTGAGACTCTAGTACTACATAACTAGGGTAACACTTAATTTCTCTTTGAGCAGTTTGTTTCAATTAGGAAAATTGTGGTTTCTTCATCGTTATCTTGGCCATCCTTCTTTTTGAATCCTTTATCTTTTGTTCTCTTTTTTGTTCAACTTTCTGGATGCTGATGATTTTTATTTTGAAGTGTGTTTTGTAGTGCATAAGATTTCCAACTAGTAACAAAAAAAAAAAAAAAGTTTAGATCATTTTGATCTTATTCATAGTAATAATTGGGCTCGCTTTCCAATACCTAATGTTTTAATAGCATGATAGTTTGTATCATTTATTGATGAAGGTACTAGATTTGATGTAAGCTTTGTGCTTTTAGCCTTCTGTAACATGTTACGAACCTAATTTGGTGCAATAATCAAGAGATATTGATCTAACAATGCGAGATTACTTTAATGAAACCTTGGATCCGTGATTCCTAAAAGAGGTGATCCTTCATGACGCATCCCGTGTTCACATCCTACAATAGAATGGAGTTACTGAAACGAAAGCACCTACCTACTTGAGACAATGAACACCTTTTTTATTTACGTAAGTCCTATTGGGGGCAAGTTTTGCTTACTGCAATACACCTTATTATCACGTACTACCTTAAGCTCGAAATCTCAAATAATCTTTCACCTAATATATTTGGATGTGTTATTCAAATATCTTAGGTATAAGATATTTGATTTACTACAATATGATGAGCGTTTTCTTTAAACCTTAGTAAGCAATTGATATGGGAATCAAATAGGAAATAAGAAAGGGAGAACAATAATGGCATCTATGGATAACTTCATGAGGTGACAAAGGGATGAAAGTGCAACCGTATAATTGTAGAAGTAAGAATAATAGCACAAGAAATAATATTGTTTCTATAAAGCAGAAACCTAGACACTGGTTAACAAATACAATAAAACCCACTTGAGGAGTAGTAATGAAGGAAATAATGTTTTTTTATCTTTATTTTTCCTTTTTCTTTTCTTTGATCAATAGGATCAATGGATTGGTTGTGTTTAATAGAGCGAAGGGATCTTGGACTTTAGAAAGATATGAAGTATATGTAAACTTTAGCAATGGAACAGAATAGTGATTCCGACACTGATTAATAGTTAAGCTATTGCAGTGTTAATGACAATGACGTCTTGACACATCTGAAACTCGTACATGTAAGTTAGAATGCCTGAAAACTGTCCTGTGATTGATTTTCTACTATAGATTGATTACATTTTGTCTAACATCATTCAATTGCTACTCTTCCAGGCTTATTTGTCTCTACAACATCATGGTGAAGGCACTGTTAACTCAAGTGATATTATAGGAGGTGGCTCTCTTCTGCAGATTTGTAAGGATATTGTTTCTGCTTTTAAAAATCTTACAAGAATAGACAAGTAAGTCCACCTTTTGGTACTTGATGCTTTGATTGCACTTCCAAGCTGGTTGTGAAAAAATGTATACCATTTTTACGATATTGTTAATTATTTTATTAAACCATGCTATTATGTTGTGCAAGTCAACCAGGACATATAGCATAAATGTCTTTTCTTTTTTTGCTTAAGTACTCTTAGGTTATCAATTTAGGCGGACTAATATCCTTGATTATATTTAAAATTTCAAGTATTTGAGCAATAATAGCATTTAGTTGTACAATTTTAATATGATATGGTGGAGGGTAGGGACATTTGCTTTGCTACTTTTATATTTGCAGATCTTTTTTTTTTTTCAATTACATTTTATTGTTTGTTACACGAATCCACTTCCTCACACCATCCTATTAAGGATCTTGTTATACACATACATACAAGTGTTAATGTATTTTCTCCAAACATACGTAACATTTATGTTATTCCTTCTTTAGTGAGCATCCTCTTGTTTTATGACTTACAGCACAATTTATCATCATCCACTAGTTTAGTTTGTCATATCCTTTGATGCATCTTCAAGGACTTGATAACCAGTACTGCAATAGGCTATCACAAGAAAAGATTTTGAGAGCTGGCATATACATGTTCATTTACTCCATTCATTTCTATTTTCTGTGGAAAACTTTGATTTGAATGTTTATCTTATATGTCATCCTGCAGGTGCATGGAGGTGATGCCTTTCAGCAAAGAGGCACTGTTTGCCGCAGCAGTGATCCTCTCAACAAAGTCAGACAGCCTAGGGAAAACTGATGATTGATAAGTGCCATGAAACTTATTACTTCTTTCTTTAAGTTGCAATCTATTACTTTCAATATGCAATATCAATTATCACCTTAATGATGACGTGCAATGGAGTGCTGTAGCATGGTATGATGTTCAGTATCCTCTTTTAAATCAGTTTTGAAATGTAGACATGCTAACATACTTATTGGAGCTCGAAGCCTATATTTTGAAGGGAATTTACTGGATGTCTAGTGAGCAGTAGCTTGCACGTCATTTCCTCGATTTGTAGGTGGCTGGGTTTGAATGATCTAATCTTTAATCTCAATCTCTGTACACCCATATGTCAAACCATTGGGCTACGGTGCAGCCTCTGGCTGCCTAGTTGATATGGTTCCCAAGGTAACTGATCTCAAAAGTTTAATGTTTCTAATTTTTAAGTTAAACTGGGAAATGCTCATGATCTGCTTTTGATTGGAAGATTCAAATATTAAATGGTGCACGACAGGAAATTTAGTTCTGAAAGAGCTTTGATTTAGTAAATGAAGATGGTCATTTATAGCAGTTATTTATCACCTTGAAAGCAACCATCAGTATGTGGAAATAGCTATGTAGAGTGCCATACATCGGCCTTTTTATGAGCCCTCTCACATCTTTAAGGACATTTTCAACCTATTACATAAAAATGGTACAACTTTTATACCATTTTAGGAAGAAAGTGAACTCTAAACAGTAACTCTTCTAATCCGTATGCACAATTTTCCAATGCAATCTATAATTTATATATTTTTATTATTTGCATCACATTTTGACCATTACTTAAAAAAGAAAATTTTAAGAAAATAAGAAAAATAAATAAATAAATAAATAAAAAACAATGTTATATTGGCAAGGGTTGAGGGCGCTGGGTAAGACAGCCAACCCAATGCTATCCTTCAACTTAGTGTTAAAATGGTGTTAAGTTGGAAATGTCTAACAAGTTACCAGGTTTCAAGTACATATTAAAATTTTTATTATTATGCTTTTCATGTTTCTGTTGCAGATCTGTCATCTGCGTCCAAGGCCAGTCTTGAGTTTTTTAAACTCACGGTAAAATGATAACTTAGGCTCTTAAAAATAAAGTTCTTAAGCTATTTTAATAATTTTTTTATAAAGATGAAAATATTTTAATAAATTTTTATTATTTTTTAATTTTATATATATAGGACCTCGAAAAATAAGGGATGGCTGTTGTCCTTATTGCCTTTCGGTTCTTACTCGGGGCTGACCCTGCCTACGTCCTGGTTAGAAAGACAGTGGCCATAGCAGAACAAGATCTTGGTTAAAACCTTAGACAAGTGCTATTTGTCTAGATTTCTTTAGCAAATTTATTGGCGGCTAGCGATTTTGATTTCGTTGAAGGCTCGTGTTTTGTTTGATGTGTTGCAAAACTAAGAATAACGAGGACGTCGAGACAGTACCTTGGTAAAGTTCAATGACCTACTTCACGGGAAAATAGAGGAGAAATCTCTCTTATTACACTTTGTTTTTTTTTTTTGTTTTTTTTGTTTTTTTTTGTGTTTTCTCCGTACTTTCCAATCAGGAATAAACTTATTTTTGTTTCTTTTAAAAAAATATTTTTCACATCAAATTGGTGTATACCCAAGCATAGTTGGCAAGCAAAGAGAGTAATAGTCAAATGATGTTCGTTTATCTGTTAATAGAAATATTTTCAAGTAATCCATGCCATATGACTTAGTATACCTTTTTGTTACCAACCTTGCTATAATGTAAGCCCGTTTGCTGTTATAAAAATATAGTATTTCAAAAGGCAATGATTGTTACTTTAAAAATATGATTGTTATTTTGTATTACCTTTAATTAACTTACTACTAGTTATTATTCACATTTATTTTTTAAACCATTGTATTAACTATTATTATTACTTATTTTATTGATTATTAATTATTATTGTTATTAATTAATTAATTATTATTATTTATTGATAACACTTACCGTCATACAATTTATTACTAACTATTAGAACTCATAACTCATATCTAGTATAAATATTAACTTAGTCTATTTGTTTAATATACACTAAAAAATCAATCATTTTAATGTTAAAACAATATTTATGTTGACTTATATTTTCTTTTTCTTTATTATTTACTTTGCCCAACCTTTTTAGGACTTGTTAAATCTTGAATGATGCACCTGATTTCTTTATATTTTTGTCAGTACAAGTAAATTATCCTTTAGGATAGTGAGTCGTGCACTTTAGCTGTGATGACTTTTATCTTATTCCAAGTTTATTCTTTCAATTTTTTAAACATTTGCAGCCCACAAGTTGATTTCTAGGCTTCTAGGAAACAATTAAATGAATTCGCACGTTGCACATTTTTGACATGGCTTCCATTTCAGCATTCATAGGTTTTGGTATTCATCATGTTTTTGCTTGTGTTTTGATCAATTCTCCATTTGCAAGCAAAATACCTCGTCCAC